>JAUEJK010000118.1:1625854-1637151 GCA_032274865.1 Eryngium alpinum
ACCTTTTGTGAAGAGGTTAACTTCACTGCAGATCATCAATTCTAACAAAATTGTTTGATAAAGTTTTGTGTGTTGTTCTTACTTTGATTTTACTTTTCATACAGCCTAAACACTTTTCATAAACACTTCAATCTTAATCTTTGTTCACTCTTTGTGTTGGCACTGCACCTTTACTGAACAGATTTGAAATTTTTTGTAAAGGTGCATTCAACCCCCCTTCTGCACCTTAGGACTCAGAAATAACAACATTGTAACGAACGAAGATGCTCATCAACGTGTAAATTAATATGCCACTTACAAAATCTATGATGAGTTTGTGGAAAAACGAAATTAACCGCATTATATATAACTCAATCTTGGTCAGTAATTATAACACTAGGAACCTTATTCCATATACACTTTAACCAATGTTGAAATAACCAAATGAAGGTCTCTTCGCACTCATATGCTAAAAGCGCACAACCAAACAACGTGGACTGCCAATGATGATTTACACCGATAAATGGTGCAAATAGTAATGAACAATTATTAGTTTTATATGTAACATCAAACACTAACACATCATTGAATGCCATATATGCATTTTTACCTCTACCATCTGCCCAAAATATGCTTCCACAAACCTGATTTTCATCAACTTCAATTGCATAGTAAAACTGAGAATCCTCAGCTTGTCTTTCCATAAGTTTTTCTACAACAATTATGCATTTTTTGCCAATGTTATTTTTCTACTTATTCTTAAATGGTCAGAAACTTGTTGTGGAGTGATCTTAGAAGAACTGTGACTTCCAACATTTACCAAACCTTCAATTTTTGAAGGTCTGATGCCACAATTGTGAAAGTCATCTATTGCATTCTTATTCTGTGTTTCTTGACAAGCCTTCTTATTAGACCGCAAACGTGCTTATTTTTTTTGGAGAGATGATCATTGCATGAGTATGTGTATCAGAAAAACGAGTAACAGACCAATTTCCTTGTGGATTTTTTTGAACAATCATATGTGATTGACAATTTTTTCTTTTTATGCGACAGGGTTTGTATTCTTTTCCTTCTAGACGTTTATTTGATCTTTTAAACCCTTCTTTATTGCATACAAATGTTTTCTTTACTAAGGTACCATCACTCCGAGACTTATAAGATGAATACTTATGAGTCGCAAATCCTTTCCTTAATGCAAAATTCTTGTAAAACTCATATGCAATATCATTGTTAGCAAACTCCATACCTATGTGTGGTATAAGCGTTGTGTGAATACCTTCACAGTGATCTTCATTCATCGTGTCCTCAGATTGTTTGTCTGAATCTGATTGGTCTTGAATTTTTTCAAAATCCATCAAATTATAGTTAAGATCAATCTCTTCTATAGATTGAAAATCATGTTCCATCGATGTTTCTTCCATAAATCTGTCAACAAAAAAATTACATAATAGTGTAAGACAAAATAAACATATACATTCAATGAGTCATTTTATCGAGCATATAATCTACGTTTCAATATTTATCATATTGAGTATCTAATTTATAATAATGTAATCTATTCCAAGTAACACTAACATTTCATAATTTGTTTTAATTGACTATGAAAATGTACCAGAAGGATTAGTAGAAGAAGAATCACCAAAATGAGATCAGCAAGAAACGTAGACAGACATAGTTGGTAGAATAAATAGGTGTACAGAGAATTTTAATATATCTAATTTATTCAAATCTTAAAAGATAAATATATAAATTATTATAATTTTTCTAAAGTTGACACGATGGCGTTTTACTAAAGTGCCTCAGATATGTTGTCTGAGGTTACCTCAGCAGAGCCGGCTATCTCACAGGTGCGAGGTGGGCCATCACTCAGGGCCTCAAATTCCTTGGGGCACTAAAATTATAAAACCCTATTAATATTTGTTATATTTAGGTATAATGTTAGTGTTGTTTATGTGTAATTTAATTTATGTTTTAAAAATAATCGGATACTAAAATTTTAAATTTTTAGTAATAATGCTAATATATTTAAAACATAATTTAGTGTAATCTTTTTTTAACCTAATTTTCTACATATCAAAAGTAAAAATATAAGATTAAAAATAAAATCTGTCTTTTACACTACTCAAGCACAACAACGGCACTCTAAACTTCTCTCTCTAATTCTATGTCTTCTCCGATCTCCCGACGATTACATCTCTTCCTCTCTAATTCTTCTATCATTCATATTCATCGCAATACAAATCTCTACGGGAAGGTATGTATATCATTGAATTCATTTTTTATATCTAAAATTATAACTCTTGGTTTGGTTGTTTAGGGATTCTTGAGATAAATTAGGGATTTTTTGATTTTTTTATATGAACTGCTGGTTTTTTTCCTCGTTAAGATTATTTACTCTTTAATTTAATCTGACAATTTTATGGAATTTGTATTTATAAATTTATATAATTTTAGAGAAAATATAAAAGAATTTTGTAGAGATCTCAATTTATTATTCTTGTTCACTTGTAAATTGTAAGTGTCTTAATTTTAATGTTTTACTCTTTTTACATTTAACTTATTCTATTAAGTTATAGTGTTTACTAGTTGTTAAACTGTGAAATTTTTTTGCCAACTTATTTAGTTTTAGGTTCACTGGTTAGTGGTTCTGCATAATACCTAGACTTGCGGTGGATCAGGGGCAGGGGCAGGAGCAATATCAGTATCAGGTGTTTTCACTCCATTATAAAATTTTATATTAATATATGTGTTGCCTATTTTATAATTTTACTTAACTAAGTATGACACCTAAAATTAGAAAACAAAAATCTGGATGTGAGAAACGGGAAAAAAGAAAAAGAAATGATGAGTTAATTGAGTCTCAAAGAGGAGCTCTTGATAAGTTTATTATAAAAGAGTCTCAAGATTTAGTTGAAAATCGAGATGTTAGTGGTAATATTAATGTTGATGCTAATGCTAGTGATGTTAATACTAGTAATGTTAGTGTTGATGATTTTCATGATGTTAATGTCCATGATTCTAATGTTGATGATATTCATGAAGCTAATATTTGTGATATTAATGTCGATGATTCTAATGTTGATGGTAATGTCGATGATGTTCATGATGTTAATGTTAATGCTTATAATTTTAATGCTAATGTGACTAGCACTTTTAACACGCACGATATATATGATCCAAGAAATTGGGATAATTTAAACTCTGAAATGATTGATATCTTAGTGAGAAGTGGTCCTAAAAGAGATTTGTCTATTCAAAAAAGACCTAAGGATAAACTTCTTAGGAGATTTTCTTCACTATTTTATACTAGAGTTTTGTCAAATGGAGAAAATGTGATAGAGAATGGCTTGTGTATTCAAAAGAGCTTGATAAAGTATTTTGTTTTTGTTGTAAAATAATTAGAAAAGGGTTTGTAAGGGGTCAATTAGCAAATGAAGGATTTAAAGATTGGAGACATCTTGCTTTAAGACTTAAAGAACATGAAGCAAGTGTGGAACATGTAAAAAATATGGCTACTTGGTATGATATGCGTTTAAGACTTGAAAAAAATCAAACTATTGATAGAGTGGCACAAAAACAACTTGAGAAAGAAAAAGAACATTGGAAAAAAGTCTTGTTGAGGATTGTTTCAGTTTTGAAATTTCTTGCAAAACATAATTTAGCTTTTCGTGGTACTAATGAGAAATTGTATCAAAATAATAATGGTAATTTATTGGGTTTGATTGAAATGTTAGTAGAGTTTGATCTTATTATGAAAGAACATGTCCAACGTATAACAAATGATGATATTCATTTTCATTATCTTGGTCATACCATCCAAAATGAGCTTATATCGTTGCTTGCTTCTACAATAAAATCTGAAATCATACAAAAGATAAAACAAGTAAAATATTTTTCGGTGATACTTGATTGTACTGCCGATGTTAGTCACCAAGAACAAATGTCTATGATATTAAGATATGTGGATGTTTCTTCTAATTCTGTTAAGATTGAAGTATCTTGTTTGGGATTTTTGGAAGTTGACGATACAACTGGTCAAGGTCTTTTTGATGTTTTACGAAGTGAATTAGAATGCCTTGAGATAGATAATGTGTGAGGTCAAGGCTATGGCAATGGATCAAATATGAAAGGAAAACATCAAGGAGTGCAAAAAAAACTTTTAAATATGAATCCTAGAGCATTTTATACTCCTTGTGGCTGTCATAGTCTTAACTTAGCATTATGCGATATGGCTAATGCATGTGGAAAAGCTAGAGATTTTTTTGGAGTCATACAACGCATTTACACTATATTTGCACTTTCTACTAAAAGATGACATATTCTAAAAGATAACGTTAAAGGATTAACTCTCAAGCCCTTGTCATCTACTCGTTGGGAGAGTCGTGTTGATAGTGTTAAGGCTATAAGATTTCAGATTTTAGAGGTAAGAGAAGCTTTACTTCAAGTAGCAGAAAATGATAATGATTCTAAAATAAGAAGCGAAGCTAAATCCTTGGCAAACAATGAGCTTGGTGATTTTGAGCTTGTGGTATTGATAGTCATATGGTATGAAATTATATATACAGTTAATTTGATAAGTAAACAATTACAATCTAAAGATATGCCTATTGATGTTGTTATTCAAAAGTTAAAGGGTTTGGTTTCTTTTTTTGAGAAGTATCAAGAAACAGGTTTTTCCATTGCCATTAATGTTGCTAAAGGTATTGCTATTGAAATGGATATTGATCCAACATTTCCTCAAAAGCGTGAAATTTGAAGAAAAAAATAATTTGATGAGAATCCAAGTGATGTCTCATTCGTTGTATCACAATCTCCACAAGAGGTATTTAGAGTTAATTATTTCTTGTACATTGTTGATCAAGCCATTTCTTCACTTACTAGGAGGTTTGAACAATATCAAGAATATGAAAATATCTTTGGTTTCTTATTTTCTTCTGATAAGTTGCATTCACTAGATGATGAGGAATTAAGTTCTTATTATGGTAAATTAGAAATTGCACTTACAAATGGTGAACAATGTGATATTGATGGAAAAGATTTGTGTGTGGAGTTAAAATTACTCCGAAGCTTCTTACCTAATGAAAAGATGGGAGCTATTGATATTCTAATGTTTATAAAATGTATAGATTCTTTTCCCAATGCATTTATTGCATATCGAATATTGTTGACTATTCATGTTACTGTTGCATCAGCTGAAAGAAGCATTTCTAAATTGAAGTTAATCAATACTTACTTGCGTTCTACGATGTCACATGATAGACTCAATGGATTAGCATTGGTGGCAATTGAAGATGAAATTTTGGAAAAAGTGAAGTACGAAGATTTGATCAATGATTTTGCTTCAAAAAATGCTAGAAGGACGAAACTTTTTTAATAAAATAGGTAAGTTTCGTATAATAATTGTTTCATCTTTTTTAACTAATAAGTATCGATACTTAAATGTATTTTATTTATATATAATTTTTGAATTTATCTTATATTAGGGCCTCAGTTTTTCATTTTGCATCGGGCACCTAAAAATGATTAGACGGCCATGTACCTCACACACATTATTCTCTCTCTCTCTCTCTCTCTATATATATATATATATATATATATATATATATACTTTATATTATTAAGTAAAGGCGAGGGTTGAAATATCTCACAAAATTAATGATATATTTGTTATTAATAAGTATACATAATCTATAGAATATTATTATTAAGACTATCACATATTAATGATTATATATATATATATATATATATATATATAAGTTAATTTATTGACAAGATTGGATATAATAAATAATTTTTTATAAAAAATCAATTAAATGAGCTTGTTATTGAACTTCTTATCGAGCTTGCTCATGAACTTATAATTAAGCTGTTCATGAACCTTAACGAACCGAGCTTTTCTTTGCTCAAGCTCGGCTCGTTTATTTAATGAGCCTCTAAACGAGCTTCGAGCTTGGCTCATTTATTTATTAAATTAAACACGAATGAGTTTTTTTCGAACTGAATATCGAGCGGTTCATGAACGGCTCGGCTCATTTACAGCCCTAAATACACTCGGTGAAGGTGGTCGGGTCAAAGATAGGAAGCAGGTGATGAATGCTATGAAAATAGTTAATAAAGGCATCCCACCAAACTTTAACTCCTACCTTGAAACGTTTGGGAATATCGTTGGCCTATTTTCTAGGCAAAAGCGGACTTGGGTTCAGGATATGGGCTTTGGCTCGCTGCTATACTTGGTAGATAAAACGCAAAATTGGGATCTTATACATACTGGGTTTTAACTCAGATAAACCCCTATTGTAGTACATTGCAGGTTAATTGTCTTGATATTCTGATTTCCAATAGCCATGTCCATTATATTATGGGCATTGCACTAGATGGTCCTGTGTGCCGAAAGAACCTAAAAAGACAGAAGCTGATGTGGAAGCTTTTATCAGAAAATATTCAAGGCGGCTTGACAAGGACGAGTCCTCAAATGTGAGAAGATTTTTTTGCAGTTCCTTGAAGGATGCGGTAGAAAAAGTTTTCGATGAATCGGAGTTCAAAAGATTGTTCTTGTTGTGGACGGTGGGCACCCTTCTTTGTCCAACCACTTGCCACCGTGTATCTCCTTGTTAGGAATAATATATTGCCTGATGATGATGTATTAGAAATAATATAGAATAAATTTCTCAATACTTGTATAGATTATAAAAGAGCAAAAAGATAGAATAATTGTTTAGTGGAGTAAATCAACTGATCAGGGGAGATACCATCAGGCAACAAATAAAAGCCTCAGGGGACATTTCTACACTGTCAGGGGAGAATTAGCCTTCAGGGGAGAAAATGATCTTCAGGGGACAAATGAGCATCAAGGGAGTAAATGTTCATCAGGCCTCAAATGATCATCAGAGGAGCCAAGTCCTATATCAGGGGAGCAATTACTTCAGGGGACTTTGGAGATTTGCCAGCTGTAGCATCAAGATTTAATATGATGAAGATGCCTCAATTTTGTTAGTGATATTGCAAAATTTGGAAGGATGTTGGTGGTCCTAAATACATGTGTCAATTCATGCTTAGCCAAATGAGGAAATAAGGGATATGGAGTGCAGTCTGTCAACATCAAAGTGGTTTACACTAAAAGACAAATTATCTAGACAAAAGGAGCAAGTTGTGCACATGTCAGGGGGCAAAGGCAAATGGAAGAAAAAGGCTGCATCAGGGGAGAAGACAATTTCTGTGAAAGAGTTAACCAAGAAGAAATCAAGTGGTATATCTATCAAAGACCCATGCAAACCTAGCCCTAAACCTGCCAATGATCCTCCTCCTCCTACTCCTTCAGGTGCAAGTGCTCTTAAGCCTGCTGAATCAACAGCTTCAAACCTAACTTCAACCAATCAAACTTCTAAACCTCAACCTCAATCACAACCACCATCCAAGCAACAAACTCCTAAAACTTTAGCTAGCCTCATACCTGGAAACACAGTTCACTATCCCTATAAGCAAAGATTCCACTTTGGGAGAAAGATCTATAAATAAGTGCCTCCAACCTCAGTCATAAATGTTCTCCCTTCCTCTGAACCTAAAACACAACCCAAAATAAACCTTGCTAAGATGATCATGTTGAGGTATCAAGAATTTGTGTAGTATATTGCAAAGATTTTTTAGATTCAGGTGTTGGTGAACAGTAAAAAACAAGAAGAGATCTTCATAAGATTTATGAGGAGGAGTGAGCAACTAAGGACAGTCACTTGGGAGTTTTTCAAGTGCATGGATGTTTGGCAACTTAATTGTATCAAGAAAAGATTTCTACATCAAAGCTAGGCCAAATCCTATACAAGAGAGTGGAGCAATTGCAAAGAGAAATTAATGATAAGGTGGGAATCTTTCATGCTCATGGAGATCCTCCAAAACTCTTTTACACTGATGAGTACGGAGTGGAGCAAAAGGTAGATATGAAGGGGATTGAATTTCTTTCTACACCTGAGCTTGAATTTATTCTGGAGGAAATTAAAGATCAAAAGAATGAAGTGGTAATAGCAGTGAGGGAAAAGATTGCAAGGATATTAATAAAAAAGGAAGGTCCAGCTCAAGGGATCAAGCCTTCAGAAACTATCTTAGAACTTGCTGCTATCCTCAACTGATTGTAATATTTCCAAAGTATAATCCAGATTTGAATGGAGTGGACTACTATGAGAATCGCAAAGTTCATAGTGTCTCCTGGAAACAAATAGTTATGTATCCAGAGAAAATGGAGAAGGTTTATCAAGAGATCAAAAATGCTGAAGGGGTCACTCTCAAGACCATCAAATCTCATATTGAAAGGCAATTGCAAAGAAGGGCCGAGGGCGAGGAAATGGAGACATTTAGAATAGAAGTAGGTGGCTTTGATGAGCATATTGCAGTTGGATATAACAACAAAGAAGACTATGGAACAGAAGTCGAGGACTTTGTTTCAATTGGAACAATTGATCCTCTTGCTGAGTATTCCAAGCTCATGATATCTAAGTGATAATACACTTTTCTCATTAACTGTAAATTCTCTTGTAAGTACATTTCTTCTCAATTCATGTACAGTTCATTTTGTAAATTTTAAAATTTATCTTTTATACTTCATCTTTTATTTTGACATCATCATCGGCCATCAAACCTGGATTTATGCCTATCACATTGATAAGACATAAATATGGGGAGATTGTTAGGAATAATGTATTGACTGATGATGATGTATTAGAAATAGTATAAAATAAATTGCTCAATACTTGTATAGATTATAAAACAGCAAAAAGATAGAATAATTGTTTGGTGGAGTAAATCAACTCATCAGGGGAGATACCATCAGGCAACAAATAAAAGCCTCAAGGCATAATTCTACACTGTTAGGGGAGAATTGACCTTCAGGGGAGAAAATGATCTTCAGGGGACAAATGATCATCAGGGGAGTAAATGTTCATCAGGCCTCAAATGATCATTAGATGAGCCAAGTCCTATATCAGGGGAGCAATTCCTTCAGGGGATTTTGGAGATTTGTCAGCTGTAGCATTAAGATTTAATCTGATGAAGAAGCCTCAATTCTGTTAGTGATATTGCAGAATTTGGAAGGATGCTGGTGGTCCTAAATACAGGTGTCAATTCATGCTCAGCCAAATGAGGAAACAATGGATATGGAGTACAGTCTGTCAACATTAAAGTGGTCCACACTAAAAGATAAATTAGTTGGACAAAAGGAGCAAGTTGTGCACATGTTAGAGGACTTTTGGTGCCTTGTTTTCTTAGTATAAATAGATATATTGTATTCAGGAATTGTGTGTGATTTTCATAATTATTATTCTGAGAGAGAGAGAGAGAAGCTTTGTATTCATTTATAGAGAGTTTTTGTAGATATTTTCTTCTAAGACAGATTGTAGCTAGGAAAGCAATTTTGCTTATCCTAGAAAATTCTTCAAAGTTGAATAAGAATTTAACTTTGATATTTCTTGTGTTGATTTTAATTTCTGTAGTTTATTATTTCTGTTCTTCATCTTTAGATTCTATTTAGGTTGTTTTTGAAACATCATTTTAGTCACCCCCCCCCCCCCCCTCCAATTCTGTTTGCAAACACATATTGTTTATAACTCTCATTCTTTGTACTATTTATCGAAACTAGCGGATGACGGAAAAAACTACAATTGGTGTGATTTTGTCTTAGACATTTTGTTTGACTGCATCAAAAAGCTTGGAGAAAGTTTATACGAACACAGATTTTCCACAGGATGCGGGGGTTCCCTCTTTTTTGTAGAGGTAAGCTCGTTTATTTGTTTGGAAATATTTTACTTAATTTCGCTTTCCATATCTGACATTTACTTCATGTCAATCGGATACCTTAGTAATGGGGATCTTTCCATGAATAAGCGTATGGTCGATCAAGGAAATTAATGAGGTTGCGGATGAAGATATGACAACTTTCAGTGATTATGTCTGTTTTGGGGTACGTTTCACATTCTTATACATTTTTTTATTGTTGTGTTATTCAAACTGACTTACTTAATATCTACTTTCAGTGCATAAAAGTTCATTACAAGAAACAACACACATATCGGATGAAGACATGTCGTTGGTGATGATGGATGAAACCAGAAATGAATATCTGGTACTTTTAGTATAAGTTCATTTCATATACTATTTTGGCTTAAATACTATTCTAACATGTTGGTTTCAGAAGTGCTTAATTGTTATATAATGCTAATAGTGTTTAAAAACTAAACAGAACATCCCGCCACCCAAAAGTAAGAGGAAGAAACCAGCAAAGAAATGTCCCCACGAATACATTCTTGAAAAGCAGATCGAAACTGATGGAATTGCTACTGAGAACATTGGAACAGTCGAGAACATAACAGCAGGCCGTACTGACGATGAAATACATTATGGTTATGAGGAACATCCTTTTTTTAATGGAGAGTGAATCATTTCTAGCTGCTGAGAATATTGGAACAAGCAAAGAAAATGCTGATAATATAGAAATAGAAAATGTTTATGAGAATGAAGAACCTGCTGGATTTTTAGATACACCGCCATACACAGAAAATATTAATGATATGGCACCAGTTCAGCATGATTCTGATGACGGGATGGATCTGATCAGCAATAAAAGAAAGAAGAAGAAAGGCGACAAAGGAAACAAGAAAAGCCGAATGAGGAGGTTGAAAGCAATACAAAAGAAATTGGAAGCTAGCAACTCATATGTGAACACTATTAATTTGGGTTATTGGAGGTCAGGGAAGGAGACGTACAAGTCTAAGTTTTGCCACTTGGTGTTGGCAAGAGAGAAAGTCGGCAGCATGTAAGAGAACATAATTTTGTTTATCTTTCTTTGAAAATTTTGAAAGGCTTTTATGAACTAATTTACTTTTTTGTATACAATGATGAGTTCGAGTTATTAAGATGTGAGGGCAACTATATTCCCTTGAGGGAATGTGGTATATTTTTTGATGATGAGGTCTCTACTGATGTAAGTATAAATTTAGTTAATTATATTCATTCATTCTGATTTATATTTACTAACAATTATGTTTTTTCTTTGCCAAGTATGTTCGAGTGGTGGCACACCTATACACAAGGATGTGAAGAGAACACTTTAACTGCTACAGCCGTCGAATTATGCTAGACCCGGTCGTTTCGGTAAGTATGTAAAGTTATATACATATGATTTTATCATGCGCTAAGCAAGTTTAACTATCGTTAGTCCTCAAGCTATTACACTTTTTTTTATTTAAGTCCTTGAAAAAAAATTCGTCTAAGGGGCTGTATGATCATGCGCGCGCGTGCACACACGCACGCACACACACACACACACACACACA
>JAUEJK010000118.1:1708844-1720178 GCA_032274865.1 Eryngium alpinum
GGTTTCTCTTACTTCGGCTAATCAATGTATACCTTTTTCTGTATTTACTTATTTGTCCTTTATAAATTCACTAATTTACGGAAAACTTCTAACGGTGTAACCGGAGAATAGACGGAAGTACACAAATTACAAATTTTAAAACATTAGTACACATATCTCATAAAGATGAATACTTCAATACCACAATTGCAAATAGGCCATAATATTATTAATGGGTTCTGTATTTGGGCCCAAAACAAGGCAGATTCATCCAGTTTTGTCACAAAGCAGTCCACCATAACCCACAGATTATCCATTTTTTCCTTTTAAAATATTTTAAGTATACAATAATTCTTCTTCTTAGTCGAATAAAATAGTCCGAATATAAAATACAAGTGATGTGACAGTATTTTATTTAAATAAAAATTAATTCAACATGAATATAAAATTTTATCTTTTAATTTACTACTATCTCGCTTCGACGTTATCCGATCTTATATAGTCGACTTATAAAAATTGAACAGTACAACACTGTTGTTTTAAATATGACTTATTTTAATTTTATATTAATTTTCTTTTAACTTCAAATATACCGAATCAGATTTGGACTTTTCATTAATAAATATTTTAAATATATTTTAAATATGACACATTTTCAATTTTATATTAGTTTTCTTTTAACATCAAATATACCAAATCAGCTTTGGACTTTTCATTAATAAATAAAAAACAAATCGGTGTGTGTGTGTGATCATATTTTCATTTTAGACCTAATTGTAGTTGTGGTACTCAAGTTTCCACCTTTATGAGATATGTGTACTCTTGTTTTAAAAACTGCAATATGTGTACTTCCATCCAATTCCGTCCAATTCTCCGTCCAATATGTGTACTTCCGTACTAATATTTATTCATAATACATATTTATATTATTACATATCATATAATAATATATAATATATTAGAATTTATTAATTAAATAATTATTTTTAAATTTATTTTAATTATATATTAATAAAATCAGTCAAAAACGATTAATCAGATAATTTAATCGGTAAGACACCTTCTAGCTATTAAGCGGAGGATTAATCGATCAAATCGGGGATTTTTAGCTCAATTTAAGGTTTTTTGATCAAATCACTAATCAGATATAATTTAATAATATTAGTATATTATAATATAGTTTTATATGAAAATATATTATAGAAAATTTTAAATATATTATATGAAGTTTACATATTGGACGGAGAATCGGACGGAATTGAATGGAAGTACACATATTGCAGTTTTTAAAATAAGAGTAGACATATCGCATAAAGGTAGAAATTTGAGTACCACAACTGCAATCAGGCCTCGATTTTATTCCTATTCTCGATAAGGTAAAGTATCTTTTCGTTTTAAGGGTTTTTAAGGTTTATCAATCTCTAATTTTCTTTCAATTTGCAGTTCAAATTATGGATTCTCTTGGCATCGCTAAGGATGTTACTGAGGTAATTTTGTGTGTGTGTGTGTGTTTTTCATGTTATATGTGCTTGTGTTTATGGAATTTGGTTTTGTTGATTAATTTTGGATCTGGAATTGTTGTGAAACAGTTGATTGGTAAAACTCCATTGGTTTATCTTAATACTGTTGTGGAAGGTTGTGTTGGAAGAGTTGCTGCTAAATTAGAAATGATGGAGCCTTGCTCTAGTGTTAAAGACAGGTTTTTGCTTCATATTTTTGTCAATTTGGATATAATTAGCCACACACACACACAACACACACACAGTTACACACGCACAACACACGCACATATTGTGATTTGTGAAATTTGTTGTGAGTTTGTTGTGTTATGGTTTGTAGGATTGGTTATAGTATGATTGCTGATGCGGAGGAAAAGGGGCTTATTACTCCAGGGGAGGTTAGTTATATGTTTTTTCATCGAGAAATTTTCTATATGTTTGTGATGTAATGTTGATGCATTTTGTTTTGTAATTTTGAAAAGTTTAATTTTGGGATTGTGGATTTATGTTTGTTTTAAATTTGGCATGTAATAGTTGTATGCTTTTACGTGGATATAACTCCATTGAGAATTTCGTTCTTTGACCAGTTTTACTTGTTTTGGTTACGTTTTTTTGGTACTGTTCAATGATGGGAGTTGGGACATAAAATCTGATCTTAATAAGATGTAAGCCTAAACAGGCTAATGGAGTTACTATTAATGCCATAATTTTTTCCTCCAAAGAGACTAATAAGATTTGACCCTACCAGTTGGATGACAGAGATACTGTTGGAGCTACAATCACCTGTTTTTGCAATTTCTTTTGAGTTGTGCAGTTTACAATCTAACTATGGAGAATATGATTTTACTCCCATGTCGCAATCATGACTAGTACACTATGCAAAATATTCCATTTTTGTCCCCTGTGAACTTTTTAGCTGAGAAAACAATCGAAGTCTGATTCTTTCTTTTCTTTATTTAGAGTGTTCTCATTGAGCCTACTAGTGGAAATACTGGGATAGGACTAGCCTTCATGGCAGCAGCTAAGGGATACAAGCTTATAATCACCATGCCTGCTTCAATGAGCCTCGAGAGAAGAATTATTCTCCGGGGATTTGGTGCTGAGTTAGTTCTGACAGATCCTGCTAAGGGAATGAAAGGTGCTGTTCAGAAGGCTGAAGAAATATTGGCTAAAACGCCTAATGCTTACATTCTTCAGCAGTTTGAAAATCCTGCAAACCCAAAGGTATAACATTGTTCAGTATTCTGATTGACTCATTGCTGGTAACAAGGATACATTTTTGTTCCTTACTGTTAATTTTCTGTAAATATGTAGATACATTACGAAACCACTGGACCAGAGATTTGGAAAGGCACTGGTGGGAAAATTGATGCCTTTGTTTCTGGAATTGGTACGGGAGGAACAATAACTGGTGCTGGAAAATTCCTCAAAGAGCAGAACCCTGATATCAAGGTTACCTTCTCATTTTGCTTTTAATGGGAATACGAACAATTTTTTTGTATTCTAAACTTAGGATATTATTGTGAATCTACTTCTCGATTTATCCGTCAGCAGAACTTTGTACCATTTATTGTAATATCTTTTTCTTCTTTCTGTAACAGCTGTATGGTATAGAACCAGTTGAGAGTCCTATTCTTTCTGGAGGAAAACCTGGTAAGTTATCTTTGGGACGTTGCAGATTCATCGTAGAATATGTTTTTCTTGTTGTTAATGTATGTTAGACCAGAGATCTTTTAAAATTTAGGAACTCTTTACGGGAATATGAATAATTAGTAGCTCGTTGATTAGCGCTGGCTTGCATCTTCATTATACATACTGAAAAAAGATAATGTGCTTGAAAAGAAAAATAATAGAATATGGAATATGATGTAAAACAGGAGTGGAGAGGCTAGAAATTGGGTTAAACAATAGGGATAATACCTATCTCTGCCGAGAATCGGTGGACAGCAAAATAAATCCTCGGATTTATTCCAAATAACAAACTCAATTCATAATCAACTCTTCAATAATTAAAATAAGAGATTACAACCTTATTTATAGTAAAACTAAACTAGTCCTAATAAAATACAAACTCTATTATAATATCTAATTCCTAATTCTAGAATATTCTAAACTATAACTAATAACTAACAATATGTATCTCGTTGGCAAATGATAATATATAATAATTGATAATTAACTTATATATTTCTTGTTCCGCATCAGAAGTGATCAGTTTGTAACTATTAGTAACTTAATCAAGGATGTGATTTTGTGCCTTTCTCTGATTACTATGCTCTGGTTGATATGTCAATTTGGAAATTTGAAACATATTATCATCTGGTAGTATGGCCTTGCAGTAGATTCATTTAGACTGGAAAGTTTAAGAATCGGACTTGAGAATATGATGGGAGTTTAAACTTTAAATAGTGGGATTAATTATTAAGTTTCACCTGTTAGCAAAGAAACAATTCGTGCTCAAATTAGAGTATTGCTGTTTATTTGAGAGAATAGATGGAAAAGGAGGGACTTGAGACAGGAGGTCAGAAACTCAACTTAGCAAAAGACTCGGTGAACCCACCTAAGACCATACCGAAATGGTGATAGACCCAAAACCCCCTTTGCCAACCACCAGACTGAGAGGCCGGGGCTATGATTCTAGACCCTAAAGAGTCTGATCCCTAGCCTTCAGCAGACAATCCTATCATTTAGATAATCGAAGTCCATACTGGACATTACACATTGGACCACTTAATAGGACCCCTTTGGCTTGGCTACTCCAGGCCTTCTTCTACTTGTACCAGCTGTTTCTACCCCGCCATTGAGCCTTTCTGGTCCAGGCCAGCTGATTGGACCACTTAATATTGGGATTTGAGCCTTCCACGACCTAAATATGCTTCTTTTGCCCGGAACCTCCACTTGTTGGCACTTGCCTATTATAACCAAAAAATGGTTACTAAATATTATAGCAATGTTTTGTATCAGAAGAAACCAGATTATCTCCCAGACGAATTATGTTAATGGACATTAAATTTTTGATTTAGAAAGAAGAATAGTTGCCACTGGCAAATTGTCTTCTCAAGGGATTAATCAACTAGTTCTTGTTCTCTTACTATTTTCTGCCAGTTTGACAGTTTGCTTTCTGAACATGGAACACTTGTATAATACGTGACCATATAACTAATCATACTATATGAATGGACAAATCAAATACCATAGAAAGCAAAAAAGCGAATGCCTAAAAGAATAGCCTTGAAGATCTCGGATTCCCATGTTTTGACACCAAACTTACCTATCTATGAAATAGAATAACAGAAGTCACACAAACACACACACATGTATATTCTGTAATGTTGGCTCATAATCTTTTCATTTTGTTTCTTGTTTTATTCTGATCAATATATATTTTATGATGTGTAAGGTCCCCATAAGATCCAAGGAATTGGTGCTGGTTTTGTTCCTGGTGTTTTGAATGTTGACCTTATTGATGAAGTTATCCAAGTAAGAGTCTAAGACATCATATTTTCTCACCATTTGCCAACCAAGTTAATTTTGTTTCGACTATTATATGTATGGTGATGCATTGCAACAATGAGAGTAAAAGATTAAGGATTGCAGCAATCCTTGATTTCTCAAAACTTATGAATCAAGTTATTTTATTTGGATTATTATGGGGGTGTTTGGGTAGCTCCTAATTCCAGCTTATAAGCTGGAATTAAGCTTTACACAAACAGCGCTTATATGTTGATGCATTGAAACAATGAGAGTTAAGATTAAGGGCAGCCATCCTTCATTTGTATCACAGGAGAGTTATAGGTTGATAGAACCTAAAAAAGTGAGGTTGTGTTTGGTTGATAGAACCTAAAAAACTGAGGTTGTGTTTGGTTGATGAGGGAATGAGAATGAGAAGGATTAACTATTGATAACACATATTTTTATTAATGATTACGTGAATGTTGAAAACAACCACAGTTTATTGCTGGAGAATCTACACAGCTCAAAGCTACTATCATTGCTTATTAATAGGGACTGATCTTATACAAGGCAAGCGGGTCCATGCTCCCCCCAGCCCCCATTTCTTCCCCCCAAATTTTTGTCGCTGCAGATGTTTCATATATACATATACGTAAATTTGCATTTATATACATATCTGTGCACTCATCTGATTCTGCTGCCACTATTTGCCTATTTACTTATTTATTCTCTTGGCCGGCGGTCCTTAAGGGAACAGCCTCTCTATTCTTAGAAATAGGGGTAAGCCTGTGTATATCTCACCCTCTCCAGACCCTACGTTATCAGTGGGACTTACTGAATTTGATGGATTTTCCCATCAGCAGGACTTTCTTCTATATTGACTTCTAGAAACGTTATGATTTGAAAGACTGAAATTAGGAGCGTAATTAATGTGTTTTTATTGTCCTACATCATATAGTATCAGGGGTTCTGAAAGAAAAGGGATTGATGTTATATGTTATTTGTATTTCTTGAACTCTTTTGCTCTGAAAAAGTAGATACTATTGGTTTATCAGTTAGTTTCAATAATGAAGTGCGGTCTTATCATTGTATAATTAATTTCTTACATCCCCCAGATTTCAAGTGATGAAGCCATAGAGACTGCAAAGCTTCTTGCTGTGAAAGAAGGATTACTTGTAAGTTTCAGTATTTGAATGTCCTATACGAGTAAATTTCTTTTGCAGGTTTGGTAGTCTATTAAAATATATAATGCGGTTAATAATACACGAAATTATTAACATGGAGTTGAACACCTTTTCAGGTGGGAATATCATCCGGAGCTGCAGCTGCAGCTGCTATTAAAATTGCAAAGCGACCAGAAAGTGCTGGAAAACTGATTGTTGTAAGTCTGTTTCTTCAGGAAAACTCTTCAACTAGTATATATGTGGTCATACTGGTACTTGATTAGCTATAACACTGGAACCACTGCTGCTTTATAACATCAACACCAATTTTTTTATAATAAAAAAACTTCAAAAGACTGTATTTGCTAGGTG
Source organism: Eryngium alpinum (assembly GCA_032274865.1). NCBI lineage: Eukaryota > Viridiplantae > Streptophyta > Magnoliopsida > Apiales > Apiaceae > Eryngium > Eryngium alpinum. The sequence goes on from JAUEJK010000118.1 coordinate 1,715,311, forward strand.
CTCAATATTGGTAGATGCCTTCTTATTTACGAGAAGTATAATATGAAAACTTTTATCATGTATCAATAAGGCATTTATAATCTAATTACATTCTTAAGTTCTTGATTATGCTAGGCATTTAAATATTTTGGGTGCAACATTCATCTTTTATATGTTTGGGATTGCTTGTTTAAATGACTACTCTCAACAACTTTGCAGGTTATTTTTCCTAGCTTTGGGGAGCGATATCTGTCTTCAGTTCTTTTTGAATCAGTAAGACGGGAAGCAGAGACCATGACGTTTGAACCGTAAGCTGATTGCTGATCTTGGGAGCCAACTGGATTCTTCTCCATTGCTGTAAAATGGGAGACAAAAATGTGAACTGTCCTTTCACAAACTTGGTTTTAGAAATGTTTGGGATGTTTATGAGCTTAACTTAGTACCTGTTTGGCGTTATTTATAAGTTATATATATATGGACTAGTGAATTTATAACTTATAATTTATGTATTTGTTAAAAATGTTAATTATAACTTAAAATTATGTAAAATGCTAGATTACCAGAATTGGGTACCGAAATGGATTCCGAATTCCACGTGGCAAATATTGATTGGCCATATATTTAATAAATTTTAACCCCTCTCGATGTCCGGCAAATCAAGATTTGTCAAGTAAGATTCGGGATCTAATCCGGAATCCATTTTTGTACACTTAGTATTGCTCTAAAATTATTTATAAAATAATTTTTTTAAAATATCAATTTTTAACTTTGAAATTGTAAATTATTTTTAATTTATAAATTTAAGTTAATTTATTAATTTTAAATTTTAAATATTTTATTTTAAGGTACCAAACAGGTCCTTGTTCCCCAAGTTTGTGATGTTTATCAGCTCAAGGCCCATTTTATATTTAATTTAATATACACATATGCTAGTCTAAAGAGGTGATTTACTAAATTAATTTGTGTGCAGCCATTATGCATAAAACATAAATCATGTAATGCTACCGTCAGTATGCATTTATATAACTTATTATGTACCATTATAAACTAAAGGTACAAGGTAGTTGATGTTAATATTGTCTCGATATTGGACACCAGCGACTTGAATATTAAATTATTGAATATTAAATTGGATATTTGGACACTCAATTATGTGATTTAATTATATTTATTATATTAACTGACTTGGTACAATTTGAATAAATTACGATTCAGTCCAACTCAGTATCAAACAAGGAGTTCTTATTCAATTAGATTCTTATATCTGGATGGAGGTTTGTTTAAACTAATATTGTTATATGAAAAATAAGATGTATCTGTGTAAGACTCATCGTTCTGTCTGGATTCTACCACTGGCCACATATAAGCCTCATAATTTTATTCGGATTCTACTATCCACCCTCCGATATATAAACTGTAAGTTTATCTAGGTAACCCTCATTACATTTTACTCAGAATACACAAACCACACAATTCTCTGGACGGTTACCCTTAATTTTCCTACTTACTTACTCTCACCCCGGAGGTGGATAGGAGGAAAAATCTATCGCATTCATTCTTTTTGCAAGTAAGCTTGAAGCTCATATCTGATGAAATACGACTTCAACATCGGCACCGTCTATGGGAACCGCCTAAAGATTTTCTGATAAAAAGCCATTTGTTTTACCGTTTTTAGCCAGAATGGTAGAATACAACGATCCATATATACACCACCCCTCCGTCCAACTCCCAGTCATTTACTACATTAGCGTTATATACTCCATCCACCCATTAGTCCAGCTGTACAACTGTCAATCCTGATGGAACCGCCACTCATCATTCTAGCAATCGTATTATCCGTGATAATGATGGAAACTTCCACACCCTCTAAAATCGGAGAAATAGGCTAGAGACCAGCCGTCAGGCGGAAGATCGAGATGAACAAAGGGAGTCCAATTTGAACGACCAACTAGAAGGGTCTAAGTTACGTGACTTTCTGAATACCATACGTGGATTACAAGGGCAACGATCACCGACGCTAGCCCAACCTATGACCCTACGGATATAAATCTGAATGACCCGATCCAAATAAGGTATCGGTCTAAAGAAAGGAGAAGGGTAAGGGCAGAAGAGACAACCTGACAGTTAGAGGATTAAAGCAGGAAGATCTGAATGCAGGTTCTCGATGAGCAGGCGAAATACCATATAAAGTGGTAGATATGTCCCGAATTGGCACTTACAAGCTGAAAACTATGGGAGGAGGGCTCCTTACAAACATTTGCAATGTTTCGCACTTGAGGCGTTATTATCAGCAGCTATTGTTTTTATCTGGAAATATTCATTTTACAAGTCTTGATACTTATTCAGCTTAGGAAGTAGTGAGTTTAGGAAATATTCTCTTTTGTGAATTAAACATGGAATAAAAATAGTTTTTACTTCTTAAACATTGGATTTAATATCTTAACAGATAGTGTTAATCTGACTGGACTATTGTATTCACTTTAGAATACCCTGGCCACTTATGGGCACCACATATAATAAAGCAGGCCAGACCTAATACTCACCTGAGACTAAAAAGGTTCGGTGAATATAGTTAGAATATAAGACTAGCCGATACAAATAAGAATGCTAAACAAGAAGACTTTAGGGTTCATTCGCATACTTTATAAATTCTTCACGCCTACGGGCAAGGTCGTTCAGTATCAAAGAAAAAACTAAATTAAGTTAAGCCTCACCCGATTGGCGATTTCAACTTAATAAGTTCTTCAACATAATAAGGGCATCATTCAAGCATAATTTGGTGATGTTTACTTATAACAATGTCAAATTTTTCATAAGAAATATTTTGCTAAGTTACTCTGGTCGGGTCCTAGAGTGGCTCCAAGATAAAATAAAAATTACAATTCTGGTTAATGTAATATCACAATCCAGTCAGGCTAAAATATAAGACCTGGTTAGACCAAGACAATATTCCGCAAATGTTCAAGTACCAATGTCCGAAGGCCTAATATGATAGCATAATAATGCATGATCACAAATAATAAATGTTGATGCAAATTAATGTTTACAAAAGATCACCCGGACATTCCCGGGTACCAATCAAGCCATCTCCTCAGCGTCATCCTCATCACAACTACTATGTTTCTCCGACGCCTCCTCGGGGGACTACAACACAGGTTCTGACATAGGGGAATCCACAAGTAGATCCACCTGGGGATCAGGGAGAAGGAGCCTGTGGTCTACTTTCCTACTGTCCCTGGCCTTGTTCAAGATTTCTAATCAACCAAGCTAATACATGGTCTCCTCAGCTTGGTTGGCTCTCGTAGTCTCTCACATGATGGTTTTGTCTCGCCTCCTCACTCGTTTCTTGGCCTTAGCTAAGGACTATTGGGTCTTCTCATTCTCTTCACTTACTTTGGACAACCTATATTTAAGTCTGGTAGTTCAATTTTCAGCCTCCTTGATTTTTTGTTGGGCAAAATAAGATCGCAGACTAGCTATCCTTAGCCTCATCATCAGTCAAAGAAGCCCAAGCAAAGGCCTGTCAATAAGATCGTGATCATTCATCAATCTGGACAGAAAAAACCATGGAAGCTTAAAAAGAAGGATGCACATTTGTGAGAGATGCGCGAGCACCTGAGCGCTCCTATCAAATAAAGGTTGTTGTTTATACTTGGAAGCATCACATGGAAACAACATGATTTTGGACAGATCTTGTCCAACATGAACAGAAGGAGCGATGGCCAAAGACCCAAAGGTATTGAGAGATTGGATAAATGAGGAACTCTTAGTGAGTCTGGATAGCCGAGGAAGAGAGATCGATACAACCTTCTTTCACTTTCCACCAACTGGAGACTCGACTGGCTTGTTTCCTGAATCAAGTAGATGCTAGGAACGGTTAGACACTACAGTGGTAGATGAGCTCTCTTTGTTCTTCATCTTTTGACCCTGGGTATTCAGCCGACCAACCTCCTCTTTGACTTTATCACCCTACTAAGACACTGCACAAGTAAAATAACATGTCATATGGCAGGACTAAGTAGCAAATCAGTAAACAGCGTACAAGATAACAAGACTTAACCACCAATACTGGCCAGCCACTTTTCTGACTGAGTTATTGCCGATTTAAACATCATGATCTGATCATACAGGCAGATCAATTTTTGGTACTTAATCACTTCATTATTCTTCAACTTGGGATGCCAACTCTTAATGGATATGTTATTCCAGACACCAAACTCAACCAGATTGGGACCAACCATATAAACCCACTCATCATTTTTGTTATTAGTGTTGGTCTTCAAGGCATCCCACTTTTGGCAACCCACGTGCAAACTGATTACATAACAACCGAAAATAACATGGGCAGATTTAAATTGGTGGTGAGTCCAAAATAGCCGTAAGGTGGAGATTACACCCCGGCCTTGACATCGATCAATGAATGAGTTTATGTAACTGAAACTGTTAGGCATAAATTGACCGTTAGCTATTTCCATATACATGAACAACTTCTGATAAAAGGGGTGAAGAGGAAAGCGAAGGTCATACTCAAGGGCACATATAGTCACTACAATCCTTATCATTCCTTTACCACAGTCTCGTGCTAGATATATCCGTTCACACATAGAAGGTGAAAGATAATAGTGGTCACGTGGAAGATAATACTTTGATAAGGACTTAGACTCTTAGACACTGATAATACTAAGATTGTTGATGGACTGATAAACACTTGAATCCCCAAATATCTCCTTCGGCTCTTTGCTGGATTCGCCAACTGGCCGCGACATATCTGAAATACAAATACAAAACGACCGGTTAGTAAACGTATTTTCAGTAAGTTGTATTAATTATATACGATCCACATACTATATATATATATATATATATATATATATATATATATAGTTTTT
>JAUEJK010000118.1:1787242-1799068 GCA_032274865.1 Eryngium alpinum
ATCTTTATCGTATAATTAAGTATTATCGTCCGTTGCTTGTCAGATACCATGATTTAACTTTCCCCTACCTTCCCTCTGTTTGTTATTACTTAAAGTTCTATTAAACAAGGTGGTTAAGGGCAGATATATAATTTGGTGAGGGAAGCCCCTTTTGTTGTAAGAAAATTGGTTTATGTATATTGGCCAAGTGGGATAGTTAGATAAAAAGTATGGATTAATTTATGAAATATAAATATAAATGCTTTGAATTGATTAAAGAAATTTGTCTTTTAGAATGCAGTTGAAGAGAGATGGTTGTTTTTGACTTGTATTTGTCAGTGGGATTATGATTGAAGTAAGAAAGTGCCTTTTTTGTCCAAATCTATCTGTCTAAGGATCATCATTTTGAAAATTGTGACCGGAGACAAAACTGATTACAACTGTTTTGACTAAAAAAATAATAGTTCAAATCAGGCATAACATTTTCTGTGATATTTTGGTCACAAAATCAAAATATCTATGTTGTAATAAACAACTGTTTTTTAATAAGTCAGGTCGAGGTATTTAATTAGTTTAAATTTTATCTTATTTAATTAGTCTAAATTTTATGATTTGAGTTTAAATTTAGTTTAGACTAATTTATTTAATGAGTCTAATATTTATTATATAATTGTATATAAATTTAGAATTTTGAGTTTTATGACTATTGAGTTTAATTTATTTAATGAATCTAATTTTATAATTAAATTTAAACATTTAAATTCTATCGAATTCAAGTTTTATATGTACTAGCAAATTACCCGTGCGATGCACGATTTATTAATAAATATGTAAAAATATAATTTTAATTTATATTTTATATTTTTTGGTAATTAATTTATATATATTAAAATTTAATAAATTATTAATATTTCTAAAAATGAAATAAATAAATTATATAAATAATAATATTAAAATTTTAAATTACTCCTTCCCGTGATAGTTAATTTATATAAAATAAATAAATAAATAAATCTTATAAGATTTAGAAAATTCAGCTTTTTTGTCCCTTAATAACTAATTTATATATTTTAAAATAAATAAATTATATACATATAAAGTTTAAAATTTTATAATTTTTTTCATTATAGCCAATTCTTACATAAACTAACTTTTAAATTTAAAATTCGGTCCTCCTACCCTGCAAGAGTCAATCTATTAAATTTAAAATTATTAAATATTTATTAATTTAAATAAAGTTTGTAATTTGTAGAAAAGTCCTAATTATAATAGCTAAAATATGATCATAATTCTTATTATATTAAACAATTCTATTAATAATAGACATATAGTATTATTTATTAATTTTAAAATTATTAAAACTAATAAGTTACTTTATATTTTTATATATAGGTAGAGATCTATTAGAAATCTTTTTTGGAGTATTTGTAAGTTTAAAAAAAGATCTAAGTTGTTAACTAAATTCTGATAATAATAGTCCTAATAATAGTAGTAGTAGATATATACCGATTATAATTATGATTCCTAAATTATTATATAAATCCTAATACTAATAGTTATGTAAGACTTTTAAGTTGTTAACTAAATCCTAAGAATAGTAGATATATACCAAATATAGTTATGATTCCTAATAAGTACTAATATTAATAAATATATATTATTTATTTATTTTTAAATTAATAAATTATCAAGACCGATAGTTATGATTCCTAGTAAATACTAATATTAATAAATATATATTATTTATTTATTTATTTTTAAATTAATAAATTATCAAGACCGGCCAAAAATGCTTTATTTGGATAAGATATTTGTATTGATAGGGTTTGATTTTTTTAAATTAAGTCTGAGTCTAAATTTTTAAGTTCAAATTTTAAAATTGATCAATTTTAGTGATTAGTGATAAGTTCGATTAGTTAATGAATTTGAATCGACCAGCTCAATTAATTAAACATCTTTAATCAAATGTTAACTAAATTATTATCTATTTTACTTTTTAAATAAATTTTAACTATAATTTTTATAAAGGTAGTCCACCACTATAATACTTCTTCCACCAAAAAATTAAAATTTTAAGGAATTTTATTCATAAACAAATACTGTTTTATTCAAACATTGAGAATGGCTCAATCTTATATCGTTGTTATGCACAAATAATAATATACTACCTTTGTTACATTTTATAAGGTGTTTGATTTTTACACCTATATTTAGGTGCTTTGATTGGATATTAAAAATTATTATTTTTGATTTTTTTGAATAAAAATATAATTATTATATTTTTATTTAAAAGACTAAATTACTAAAAAAAATAATAAACTTTAGTGTTTTTTTTTTGCATTTTATCATTTTTCTTTATTTTTTTCATTTTTACCCTTGAACTCTAAAAAATAGTTCACATTTACCTTGTTTAACTATAGTTGTTGACATGGACTGGATTGTCATGTGTATATTGACATGGCACGCACGCTAACGTGGACCAAATCGCCACATGTACGCTTACGTCGAATTTTTAATTAAAATTATAAGGACTCGAACTCAAGTTGTAACTTACAAAATATCAAGTCTTAACCACTTTACTAACAATATACTTTAGATTTCAAATCTACTTATAATATATTATATCTTACCTATTTCTTTTCAATATCAATAAGTACATAACTTTAATAAAAAAAATATTATTTATTACAACGAATTGTATGAATACGGAAAATTTATCGTATTAATAAAAATTTTAATTTTCAAGATATTTTTAAAATTTTAAAAATACACTTTGTATGTATATGAATATGATAAATTTAAAATAATATTTAATATGATAAATTTTCTGTATACATATAATATGTTATAGTAAATAATATTTTTTAAATCAAAGTTATGTATTTATTAGTTGAAAAGAAATATATAAGTAATAATATATTATAAGTAGATTTTAAATGTAAAATATATTATTGATAGAGTGGTTAAACCTTGATTTTTTGTAAGTTAAGCGTACCACTGGTTTTAAATATGTAAGTAATAATATATTATAAGTAGATTTTAAATGTAAAATATAGCGGAGGGAGTATAATATAATAGTGAGCGAGTAATCCCAAAAGTTCCAGCAGCCACTGGTTTTAGAGTAAGATATGCTTCTAATCCATTCTCCACCTCCATGGATTCCTTCAAGAAACTCAAGATTCAATCAAGTTGATTCTTCCCATATGTAAACTCTCTTGCTGTACTCTACACAAACACACACATATATATTTGATGATAATGTTGAGTAGTATAATCTGTGTACACAGCCATGGAAAATATAATTAGCAATGCATGTTATAGTGTGTATGAATTGGGAAATGGGAACTATATGCATATAACTAGGGGTATTTTCTTGGGTCCATTTAGTTGTTTAATGTGATTTGGGGCTTACTGGACACACACACACACACATTAATGAAAGACCATCTTTGTTTGTTTAATTTGATTTAGTTTTAAACATGGGGGCTATAGCTGGTATACTCTATGCTTGTATCTAATTGTTATAACCAGTGTGTAGAATTTATTAATGATAACTCCTAAGGGAAAGGAGCAAGAAATTACAAGCATTTGATTTTAATTAGACCATGTAACCATATGTTGTTGGAGCTTAGTCTTTATTGGGTTCAGTTGTGATTGACTAATACCATTTTTGCATATCTAATTGAATTTCGAATATGTCTGCAATGTAGAATTGTTGATTCTAGTTTTATATGTTTTCAGAAGATCAATGCCGTGGTTGTGTTGGTGGAACCAGCCTTCATCTTTGTGTAGGAGTATGTTTGGAAGAATTGGTAATATTTCTCTCTTCCTCACGAAATACTTGGTATATTTTATTTTTAGTTTATTAGATTATCTATCTACTATCTTAAAAAAAGAGTGCTTTGGAATGGGATAATATGTAAAATATAGATTATAGAATGTAAGTGCTTGAAAAGAAACGATGGGGAGTAGAGTCGTAGTTCCTATGCGGGAATGATCTACATATGTATTCTCTATTTAGTTTTTATCTTTGCTGAAGCTTTCATAGGTTAAATTATATTTTTAATACAAAGTGCAAGAGTAAGAAACTTGATAAAAAAACTAATTTTAAAATTACTAATGATAAAGAAGATTATACTTGGGTACGCGTTATTGGGCCTTTCTCAACCAAAAATCTAGCTTGTACGGTGAGGAATTCCCTCACACTTTTCAAGCACCAAATCCTTTCCCCAACCGATGTGTGAACATGCAACAATCTCCCCCTTTATACATCGGGCCTTGGAACACTCATCAAGGACACCATCACACATGTTACGGGGCTCCCCCTTGGCCCGTATTGGAGCCCAAATGAGATTGTTGCATCCTGGGCCTTGATACCACTTGTTAGGTGCTATTGGGCCTTACTCAACCTCAAAAGTTAGCTTATAGGGTTGAGGGAGGCCCAATAGCACCTAACAAGTGGTATCATAACCCAAGTTAAAACGATCTCCATTTGGGCTCCCATTTGAGCTGAGGAGGAGCAAGTCACAGGTCAGTTAAGGGGGTGCCCGATCACAGGTCTGACAGTGTCCTTGATGAGTGTTTGAAGGTCCGATGTGTGAAGTGAGAGATTGTTGGGTTGTTCCCAACTCGGTTGTGGAAGAGGCTGACTGATTGAATATAAGTGAATATAAGTGTGAGGAAAGTCCTCACGCTGCAAGCTAGCTTTGAGGGTTGAGAGAGGCCCAATAGCACCCAACAATACTCTGTGAGGGTAGTTCCTGTGATTTAAGTGACATTTCCATTCTCACCAGCCTGCTGTTGTTATGGTTGTGAATTCTATAAATTTACTCAAGGTCAAACAGATCTGATGTTCAATACTTCAATCTAGTTGAAAATTAGCTTATTTTGAATATAAGGGTTAAGCATTTCTTGTGATTTTATTTAAGATACCTGTGTGTTCTTACTTGTTAAGCATTTCACTTACCCTTGATCATCGCATATGCCAAATATTGAAGTTAGTATGTCTCTGACCAATACTTTTCTTAATTTATTTGACTTTTGATTCCGTAAAGTGTAAAACAGATAGTGATGACAAAATTGCTTCTTTGGCATGCCTATTTAAGATTGTAATTGATGTCATCATGGCAATGAGTGTATATGATATAGAAAATTCTTTGTGGAGCTTATGAAAGCTTTACTCCTTTCCTTATGTTTGTAATGAATACATATTCTTATATTCCCATTTTGTTTGCTGTGGTGTTCCCAAATCATCTCATCTCTTGCAGGGAAGCGGCAAATCACTTCCTCAATTACATGTGCCAAAATAAATCTCTCTTCTGATTCAAGTGTTGAAGGCAATTCAGAAACTAGGATCCCCAAGATGGACCTCAGAAGCTATCAACAGGTTTGCTTTAATTAACAAGCACCGGAGAGCGATACTGTTCAGATGAAACCTATATAACTTAATATGTACATATATTTTTCTACTTCCTGTGTAAAATATATTTCTAAAATTCTCTGTTCTCAATAGTCATTACTAGAACTCAAACAGATAACCGATTTGCATTACGAATTTGCAGGTTCCTCGTGCTAGACTCGTGATTATGTATCTGTCATCTTATTTCCTGGTTGGACTAATACAAATACTTTCTGGCAATAGAATACTTGATGTGGTCCATAACTTATTCTTCAAAGCGATTCTAACATCAGCGACTGCGAGTTTGCCTTTCGCTTGTATGTCCAATTCCTTGAATAAGCCCACACCTCTTCGGTTGGATGTTACTTTCCCTTCATTACAAGATATGAGATGGAACTTCGCAAGAATTCTATATTTATTCAACATTAAACTTGAGAAAAATGTTTCCACGTAAGTACCAATTTCTTTTCCTGTTCATTATAATTTTTTATTCCGAGTATATGATGTAAATGTTTGCAATTATTGACTTTATATGTGGTTGTAAATGGTAACAAGTATATGGATTCATAGGTGTATCTAAATACTTTCAAAATGCATAGTACGTGAAGCATGCTATTCTGAAATAAACTAAAGATAACTCGGTGTATTTCTTCCATGGTACAAGCGACTGTCACCATTTCATCTGACACAGCTGAAAATGATGTCACTACAACTCTTTATAAGTATCTTATCATTATTTAATTGATTGGACACCATGAATGAAGCTATTAGGGATTAATGGCACGACAATAAAACAGTGATATAAAAAAATAGTTGCAAATGAGACTCTTTCTTGGAATGGAAGGTATAATTCTTTATATTTGTTTACTTGGCATTTGAGTTTCTTGATGAAAGGATAAACAGAATTTAGTAATCTCAATTAAATAATATTTTTAGTAGTCCCGACTCATGTCCTATAAAATGATCAATAACGTAATAAATTTATAAGATAATTTATCTTGATAAAGAATATAAACCCATACGATATATAAATTACCAGCTTCACGGAACATCAAATATTATATATATGTATCTAATATGTTTAACAAATACTTGTACATGGGTCAAGTTTCATTTGGTCCTTCTCTTTTTGATATTTCTTTAAAATTAATTTTTAATTTCTCAACGCGTGATAAGTTGTTGAAATTTTCATATTGATAGAGAGAAATCATAAGTAACTAACAAAACAAATATATTAAAAATCGATAAATTAGTAAATCATCATATTACCGATAAATTAATTAATATCTTGATTTATTAATAATTGCTGTAGTCCAAAGGCTATTAATTTATAGAGATTTGCCTGTATTAAAATCTTAACTGAATGATTGACCAAATTTCGGCACTACAATCTCTTCCCCAAGTAAGTTGTTGCATTTGATTGCCATTCAGATTTGCAAGTTTCAATTTTTTTTGTAAAACAGTAAAACAGAAAAGTAGTAGGCGTTTCTTCTTTGCATCAGAAATGAAGAGGACAGAAGAGAATAGAAGAAAAGATTTAATGGGAGAATATGGAGCTAGTTCGGCTGGTTTTTGCTTACACTGCTGACAAGATGGGAATTAGTAGATAAAAGAATAGTATCTTTATTGTTCCACCAGGAGTAATATAGTGCCAAAATAGAACCTTAGACTGATCCAACTACATAACAATGATTTAAGGCATCTCGTAGATGATAAATTACTAGGGATGCTTAGAGTAACTTTTAAATCACGTGGGAGCATTGGGCATCATTTATATATCTATGCCTGTCTGTTGCTTCATTAACTTCATCTAATTAAAGCCGCGAGTAGTGTCTTTGATAATCAATTTTTTGTATAATTACTTGATTGAATGAATCTTTAGTCATGAATCTTATGCAGATTCTTTGTAATGCTCCTTGTAGCATGCTTTTCATTCATTCTGATCGGTGGTTTGCTCTTCTATAAGATCAGGTAACTGCTATATTAATCTTCTTAGAAAATATTCTGCTTCAGTAATTCTAACCTTGTACTTCATCTCTCAGTTGTCTTTATCTAAAATGGAAGGTTTTGAAGTGAACAAGAAGTTATGTAAAAAAGGATAGAAATAGAAACAGTTGTTAGCTTAAAAACTTTGCTTCATATCTTGAACAGATCGATATTGTGCTAACATCCTAACACTGCTTGGAGACCCACTGAATAGTGATATTCCAACTAAGAAATTAAGTATATAAAATAATGTGGCATCTTTGTCGTTTCGAAGATATGACATCATGTATGCCAGGATAGTCGGTATGTGCTTTTTGTTACCTAACAGGATTCATGGACTTTTGATTCCAATTTAAAATACAAGATATATATTTTTGTCTTTTGAAAAGTTTTTCACTCTTAAATCTTGGTAATCATATGTGCTCTGTCTTCATCAGTCTTTTTTTTCATTTCTTGCTCCAATAAAATACATACTCTACGGAGCTCTCAATAGTTATCAATTTTCTTAAATGCCAAACAGCTAATAGCTATTGAAGCATGTTCTTTCACTTATACCTCAGCATTTATGATACAATAGTGCTACACAGTCCAGAAAAAATAATGCAAAAACCTAATCCGACTGACGTGGTGATGGGGTAGTGGTAGGTTAAAAGTTGGAACTGTGTGAACACTAGGGGGTCCACTTTTATTTCAAATATGCTGTTGACACATCACTTAGAATATAAAATCGGACTGCTTTTTTGGACTATATATCATTGTTTTTTTTATGTAACACAATAAGCGGAATCACTTGCAGAAAGAAGTTTGTTTAGCTTTGCTTTTCATAGCGATGTTTCTTGATACAGTGGAATTGTAAGAAAATAGGATTCTTCTAGACGATGTCAAAAGTTAAGCACCTCAAGTGCACTACGCGATTCGTTGAATCCACGAGGAAGAAACAACCGAAAGATGTTTTTTCCAGGAAAATTCTCAAAGTTTGTATTTGTTACAATAATCTGCCCCAAAAGAATCTAACATGTATTTCCTACAATAACCAATTTAAAATGAAAATAAGAATAATCTATATACTTGCCAAAGTGCTGCAGCTGTTGCGAATCTGCTTGTGCCTGCTCCAAATTTATCACTCTCTGATGGTCGCTGGAGCAATAGTGTCAAACGTATGATCTCCAATTCCAATTTAGCACACTTATTTCGCATTCCTTATCTCTTGTGCCCTTATTTGCTCTTGTGACACATCCATTCAGTAATGCCTTCCCAGACCACTTAGCTTGTGCTACATCATTTCTGAATATTGTCGGTGGGTATTGGCTCCTCTATGTAGGGTCTTTATCTGGATGCTGTATTCTACTTGCCCAACTGTGTCAATTTTCTTCGATTTTTCACTCCAATTATTTTCTGAGAATGTATTTCAAGTATTTAATTATGAAATATTCACCTGGTTGATTAGTAATTGTCTCAACTTCACGTTACTTTTGTTTTGATTCTCATGGAAAGTTTCATTGTGTGGTCACCCAGGGGTAGTAGTGCACAATCTCTTGAGGACTGCTTTTGGGAGGCTTGGGCATGCCTGATTTCATCATCTACTCACCTGAAAGTGCTATTTTGTTCTGTTTATTTATTATTTACTAGATATAACATTTTTAATTATCTAACTAGTCTGATGTGGTACTCGCTTATGAACTGCAGCAACGAACACGTGTTGAGCGTTTAATTGGCTTTGTTCTTGCTATATGGGGCATTTTGTTTTATTCTCGCCTGCTGAGCACAATGACAGAGCAGCTCAGGGTAAGCAGAGGTGTGACAGTTGTTAAAGCTCATACCTATATGGTTCCTCCTAATTAGCATTTGGGCAGAACAATATGCGGAAGCTCAGGGAAGGAGCACAAATGCAAGTTCTGGAGAGTGACCATATAATCATTTGCGGAATTAATAGTCATCTGACCTTTATACTGAAGCAACTGAATAAGTATCATGAATTTGCTGTTCGCTTAGGTACTGCTACGACTAGGTAATATCCTATACATGCTTAGCTAATCTAAGTACACCATTGTATCTGTTACAGCCTACTTCATATGCAGGAGGCAAAGAATACTTCTTTTGTCTGATCTCCCGAGGAAGCAAATGGACAAAATTTCTGATAATATTACAAAAGATCTCCTTCACATTGATGTTCTTACGAAGAGGTATGTGACAAGTCACCAGTGTTACTTTCCAGGATTTGTGATGAATGTTATATAAGAATAGGTTACAATTACTGCACTAGACATATAATCGGAACATTTAGTGACCATATGCAGTCTACCGTGATCTCTTAGCAATCCTTTACCTCAACCATCATACGCAATGACATTCTTCATTTTTCCTGGAGAAATATTTTTTAACTATGTTAATGGTGTGTTCATTAAAGTCATATACCGTAATATAGTCATCGTCCTATAATTCAGATTATTTCAATGTCTTATCTTACACTTCCAAATTTTATGCTACAGCTGCAGTTTAAGTTTGACAGAATCCTATAAAAGAGCAGCAGCAAATAAGGCACGTGCAATTATTATGCTGCCAACGAAGAGCGATGCGTAAGCTTTGTCACTGAATAATTCATCTACATATTATTTTCATATGTACGTTTTTATCTTGTGAACATCTCTTCTTATGGTCTTAATGGGGAATTTATGCAAACTCTGCATCGACTTGTCATAGTCTCATCAATACTACGAGAACACATTGCCAATAGAATGTGATTGCTCATCAAAATTAACTTAAATTGCACAATGGCTATGCAGATGTAACTCAACTCAACACGACTCGAGATGCATAAAGTATTCAGAAAATTGCGAAAGAAAATAATGGCTAATAAATGGATTAAGATAAATCAAGTTCCATTACTTCAGTAATGGATAGTAACAACTTATTACCTCAGTCAAACGTTATCCTATTCATTTTGAATTCATGGATGTAATTCCTATGGTACTCAATATACAGGAATGTATCACATTATTGCAGCTCTGTAACAGATACTGCAAAGCATCCCCAAGGATGAAATTTTCCCTCTATACCTCTGCAATTAATCCGTCAACTTCATCTAACATTGAATGTGTGGACATTGATGTAGGAAAAGCAAATTTTGAACCATTGATTAGGGTTCCTGGTTTTTCTGCAGGAACCTATGTTTGGCTTATAGATGCTTTGAGGTGGTATTAGAATTTAGAGCTTATTAAGCACATCAACTGATTAACATGTTGCAAACGAAGCTTAATAGTCTAGAAACACGATTAATGTCTATTTTTATTTGATTCAGTCTGATTAATATCCGCCACGAGTTTCCATGTTTGCTTATTGTTGTTACCTATCAGCCACACTATCCCCAGAAAACAAGAAACAATTCTTGGATTATAGAAATTTAGGTCTTGTTTAGTTGTTTATCCTAATCATTTTGTTTTTGTGGTTTCTGGTTTTGTAAAATCATGAAAAAAAAAGGTTGTTTGGTAATTCTTCTATTCTGAAATTAGTTAGGGCAGCCCATCTAGGAACAGAAAAGTAAAATAACATATATTTTTCATTATTCTTCAGTCTTGGAAACATCCGCATCAGTCAAATAGATTGATACAAGGATAACAAAACCTGATTCATTTACTTAGCAGACATTATCCATCGTTATCTCAGAACTATTACAGTTTTTCTTTAATTTATGGTTTCATTAGTGGTTTTACAAGAGTAAGGAGTGGAAATTATAGAAACAGAAAGAATTGGATGAGTTATTGTACCAAGGTCTTAATAAAATGGCAAATGGAACACTGCGTTATTCAATCTTCACCACGGTACTCCTGATAATTTGGGTTTTGCTTTCAGCAAACTGTTACAAGAGCATTTTTAAAGTCAAACGTGCAGTAATGTTTATCTACTTTTTTTTGCTTTCAAATTCACATATATTCAGGTATGGAGTTGATTCAGATGCATTCCTGTCTGTTCTAGCCCTTCAACCCCTTCCAAATATGGAACTTGTCCCTGCCATTGTTGAGGTAGGTTACTCATGGCTATCTTTATTAATATCATCGTAAGGAGAGGTTAGTATGGGTGTTTGTGGATTACACTGTAGTCTTGCTTGTATGCAGGTTTCGAGCTCCAATACTAGTGAGCTTCTAAAGACGATTTCAGGGTTGAGGGTTGAGCCTGTCGAAAATGTTTCGTCCAAATTGTTTGTTCAATGCTCTAGGCAAAAGGGGCTCATTAAAATTTACAGACATTTGCTTAATTATCAAAGTACAGCCTTTGTTCTCATTTTCAATTATGTTAGCATTCCCCATGATTGTCTTAATTATCAAAGTTACAGCCTTTGGATATTTTTTCCTGGAATCTGTTTAATGTCTAATCATATGATTGATTTCGCCATCTTTTTCTTGCAGAAAATGTATTCAATCTTTGCAATTTTCCTAACCTAGCTGGACTGAAGTACAGGCAATTAA
>JAUEJK010000118.1:1841528-1853923 GCA_032274865.1 Eryngium alpinum
AATATATAAATGATTCTCAATCAATAATGGTCGGAAATAAAATATACTTCAAACGAATAGTTCAGTATACCCTAACACTTATGCGGCCAAAGATCCCAAGATAGTGGAGTACTTAGAAGTTGTGAAAGGGCTCCAAGTGTAGTTTAAGTCCTTTACCATCCAACAAATCCCAAGGGAGAAGAATGTGCAAGCTGGCGCCTTAGTCGGCTTAGGGGCAGTCTTACATAACATTGACGTGTCCACTATACCTGTTGTGCAAGTCCAGCCATCAACAGTGAGAAATCACTACAGTCGTCTGTACTAGCCACACATGACAATGATTTGGGTGACTCTACGGAGTCGACCAGCTGGACAAGGCAATACATTGATTTTTTAACCAACAACATTCAGCCTACTGATCCTGCAGAGGCAAGAGCACTTAGAATGAAGGCGTCAAGATATGTGATTGTGGAGGATGTGTTATTTAGGAGGTCGGCTGCAGGTCAACTGCAGAGGTGCTTAGAAAAGGATGCAACTATGAAAGTTTACATAACATACACGAAGACGACTGTGGGAATCACACCAACACAAGAAATCTAGCAAATAAAGTCTTGGACAGGTTACTTTTGGCCAACTTTAAGGCAAGACGCCGTTGATTATGTGAAAAGATATGACACCTGCCAAAGGTATGCACCTATTTCCCATTAGCCGTCTGAATATATACACCGGACAGTTACATCTTGGCCTTCTATGAAATGGGGGATGGACATAGTCGGTGAGATGCCACCTGCACCCGGCCAAAAAGTAATCTTTCTTGCCTTGACAGATTACTTTTCAAAGTGGATTGAAGCGGAGTCATACAGACGTGTGACAAATGTGGAGGTGATTTCTTTATTAAAACACAACATTATTTGCAAGTTTGGGGTCCCATCTGAGATCATGTGTGATAATGGTTCCCAATTCATAAGCGAGAAGACGGAGTCCCTCTGTCGTCAGTGGAATATTAACTTAATTAAGTCGACACCTCGTTACCCCAAGGCAAATGGGCAGGCGGAGTCAAGTAACAAAATTATCATTAACAACCTTAAGAAGAAGTTGAATGCCTACAAAGGACGATGGGCTGAAGAGCTATCTTGGGTATTGTGGCTGACAGGACGACTACAGGGCAGACGCCCTTCTCTTTGGTGTATGGGGCAAAAGCCGTCTTGCCAACTGAGGTTATGGTGTCGACTGCACGTTACGACCTTCTGACAACTGATAGGAACAAGAAGGAGTTGACATGTGATTTGGACACAGTTGACGAATTGAAAGATATGGCAAAGATAAGGATAACCAGCTATCAACAAGGTGTGGCAAGGAGCATGTGCGACTCATAAGCTTCCAGGTAGGGAACCTTGTGCTGAGGAAAGTATTTCAAAACATAGATGACCTTAATGCAGGAAAATTTGGTGCTACATGGGAAGGTCCGTATTTGATTGACGCAGTCGTCAAGCAAAGGGCATATCGACTGCAGACACTTGACGGACGGATGATACCACGGAGTTGGAATGCAATCCACCTTAAGGCATACCACGTGTAAACTTTCACTGCTTAATCTTGGTAATTTACTTTTATGCTTAGAATAATCGGACATGAAAGTATACCTGTTACATAGGTGGGCACTTTATATTATAGTTTTGACATGTCGACTGTGTTTCTTGACAATTATTTTTGCAATTAATAAAATGCGTTGATGATTTATGCCTTCATATCTGCTGTCAAATCTATTATTGTGATATAATTTTCTCATATACAATTTCGTTTGTTACAATTTTAACAGTCGTTAACAGTGTTTGAAATAAACTGTCAACTGCGTACACATATATCTAACATGTCAACTGTAATCTCTCAACAACTCAAATATTATAACAATTGTACATCTTGAATTATCTTAATTTAGTGGATACTTAACAGTTCAATTTACCATCAAGACACAAAAATATCATTTGAATTATATACACATGACCAATTCCACGACTGTAATTTATGGATAGTGAAAATCTACTTAACAGTTTGACTTAATATATGTGATTACAAAACAAGTACAGGTGACAGTTAATTCACATTTACACACTTCAATTAGAAATACATATTTGTATTCAACATTACAATTGTATATACATCATGTGTAAGTCCATGACTCTATGCTAGCAACAAATGCTAAGCTTCCAATGATAATAACGGGGGACACCCCTATAAGTAATCCAATTATAAGATAAAGTCCGTCTAAATTATTTGTAGAGCTCTACCAACGAACAATACGATACACCGGGTAAGTGCAATAAGACGGCAAAACATAAACCAAACCAATAATATATAACTATAGTTGGTGACATTTGCACTTATACCAATAACGCGCACACCGATTTAACGAAATCATATGCATACATGCTTCTAAAATGGAGTGACATCCACTCGCGCGCCTAACGGTTCTAAACCTTACATTTATGCAAATAACACCTACCTAATGAAGTGGACATTAGCACAAAAACGATACACAATATGAACATTATCATATAACAAAATATATGTTATTTGCATACGACTAAACAAAGTCACATAATGCCACAAGGGGCAACGCATAGACTCCCCGTTCATGAACGAAACAGGAGCAGAAATCCAACAAAAACATAAGTTCGAATACTTAAAACAAGTCTGGAATCAAGATTCCTCAACAGCCCAATTATTCAATAAGTAAACACATAATAAGGCTAAAAAGACAGAACAGCAGACCCGTCTTAGTTAATTGGGAGGCTACCCTTCACCATCACCATCTCCGTTACCATCATCAGAACCAACATCATCGACCAAGGTGTCATCTTCACCAGCAGCGCTCTGAGCCCTGCTGCCACTGGGCACCTCAGCTGCAGACTTGATAGCATAGTCGACAATGTCCTCCTCAAGAACGAATAGAGTCCTTGGATACTTCTTATTGTAGTAGTCAATGCAGTACTCCAGGTCCTAGTTCTTTGACTCACCCTTTTGGTGCTCAACCATCATGGTCAGCCTCTCCTACATGACCTGTCTTTTAGCCTTATTCTCGACGCGCTCGACCAATACTTCGTTGCATTTGTCTACACTCTTGGCATATGCATCATACACGACTAGCACAGTATTTCTCTCAAGAAAGGCGTTGTCACGTTCCACTTTCAGCTGTGTACACTTGAGGCGTTGTGTACACTTGAGGCGCAACCTAGCAACATCGGTCTCCAATTCCTCATTATGTAAGAGGAAGACTCTAGCTTGGGCAGCGACCATTAGGTTGGCTTGAAGTGCCTGCACAAGGATTTAAAACGATTAGTGGACCACTTAAGTGTGACATTTAATACGTAAATGGATTATCTTACATGGAAAGAGTGTCCGGCGGCATGTGCGTTGATCCGATCAAGCTCTATGTGTCCATATCCTTCTACTGCCTCGGGCATCAGTAACTCAGGAAAATCTCCACTGAAAGCTAATGGATGAGCGTGCGGACTGTAGCCAGGAATTGGGGGAGGAACTCTCGGAACCTAGGGGACGGGGGGAAGGTCTGACTCGACTCTGACCCTCTTAATTGAGGGACCAGAGGAGGTGGTACCAGTCCCACCCTTTGCAGATTCGGTAGCACTAGATTTGATTTCCTTTCTAGAAAACAATTGCTTACCAGAGATCTGAAACATTGGTTCTTTAGGTTCTGCACAAAAGCGAAGAAGTCAGTCAACAAAAAATCAGATGATGGACGGAAGTAAAAACTTAAGGGAAAAATACATACCGAATTTTCTTTTGATAGTTGGTATAGCAACAGCGGCAGCAATGGAAGCACTCATCAACTTCTCATTAGGGTTGGATTTTCTCTTTTGCTTGGTCTTTGTTAAGGTAGTAACAGGAGTTTTCGGGGCACTGGTTAGTTGTTGCTTGGTCTTGCCGTCATTTTCGTTATCAGATTCGACTCCTGTGACATCAACCACCAGTGGGTTAAGAGAATCACCACCCTCCTTCAAAGCGGTCATGGGCTTCTTTCCTGCAGCCTTAGAGCTAGTCTTGCCAGTATTGCTCCGAGTCCGGTAAACCTCACTGCTTTCTTTTTAACTTCGGGCTTGTTGTGTTTTTTCATGAACTCCTCCACATTCACATGAGAACAATTGGGGATCTCATGTCCCGTACAATTTGGAAAATTCTATCTTCAGGACCGAGAGCATAGATTTTCTCAGTCACAATCTTTCCCGCTGCATCATATTGCGAATCCTCAATGCTACCAGCTGAAAGCCAATCACAAAACATAAAATTAGTTTACCATGTCAACTGTATAAAGATGTGAGACAAGATATATATTACTAACACAGTTGCCAACCAAGCACATACACACAGATACAAGGCTGTTGTGTTCGACAATTAAACAAACATTAACGCCCAAAATTACTAACAAAAGGGCTATAATTGTTGACGGCCATGAGCTTTCCATATGACACAAAAACAAACTAATTTGACAAAAAAAGTGCAATATTTACTGGTCCCCACTCAAATTAATCAAATAATAAAAGCTTGATAGCAACACTTCAAATGGTGGACCACACATGCTTACATCAGTTTACAATTAAGGTCATATACACGACAATAATGTCCTAACAATTAGGAACAAATCAAGATAAAGCCCCACATAACTATTATATGCAAATTGACAGTACACAATTCCAATCCACATGCATATATAACAAAATTAAAATTATCCATTTACACACATGTGGCTAAATTAAGAAAAAGGAACAAAATCTTACTCAGATTCCATTGGTCAAACAAGTACTTCGTTTCCTCCTTTGCTCCCAGAGTCGACTTCTCACCAAAAAAGTATTCGCCCCTCCAACCTCTATTATGGACCTCAGTGATGTTCCATATCAGAGGTTCTCATTTCTTCCTTACAATCAAGGTAATCCTCGCTCCATTGAATCGTTTGGTGGTGTAAGTGTAGCACAAGTATGGATGTTGATTCCAAGGTTGAATTTAGCCTCAATTGCGTCAAGTGAAGTAAGAATCCTCCAGACACTTGGCATCAGCTGTGAAGGAGACGCCTTACTGGTGAGCAAAAAGGCTTGTATGAGTTGTGACCATGGGTAAGGCATGCCAATATCAAAGGGGTGGTACACGAAACAGATCCAGCTTTTTCTATACCAGTCAGGTCCGACCTCATCTGGTGGAATCACCAAGTTGGAAGCAGGATCTTTGGGCATCATCTCCTTTACCGTCTTCAGTTTATCTTTCGACATAGTGTTGCCATCATAGTCCTTTTGAGAAAGCACATGCATTGGTGTCCACTCGACACTAGTTTGCACAATATTTTTGACGACATTTTTAGGAGCCATTGGAATTGGGGGCTTGAAAAAGAAGGAAGACGAAATCTCAGTAGAGGAGTAAGAGGAATGGAGTTTATGGAATCAGATTTTTAAGCTTACGTATAGCCCTAGAAATTGGGGATAAGTGGGAGATGTAGAGAGAGAAACAAGGGGAGATGTGGGTGTTGAAATTTTAAATGTGGATAATTATTGGAGAAGATGATAAGTGATGTATATTTTAGTTACACGGTTTACGAAGAATTACATTGGGTGTTGGACTCTCCCAATATAATTAGGGGCAAATGTTGGTGGTGAATTTTCACTAAGTTGCAATTTATACTGACGAATGTAAAATGTATTGTCAACTGTGAATAGTACTAACGGCTGTGCAGGTAACATGAGCTAGAGTGAAGACTGGAGCTGACCTACACATGACAGTGATGGCATGTGTATGAGAGCCACCAAGACTTAGTCCATAATTGACCAAGTCATAGGTGCCTTAAAAATAGGAGTTTTAGGTACAAGGAGTTACAGTTGACAGTGCAAAATGCTGAGAAGTTGGTTGACCCGGTCAACTGGCCGAGAAAGAAGGTAGAAGGAGTCATATGCAGTTAGAGAGACGTATCTACGTCGGTCACTTAGTGTTTATTGAGCGAAATACATAGGGGAACGCTGGAGAATAGCAAGGAACGTGGGAAGACCAACAACTGTAAAATTTAAATTATACATACATAATTTACACTTTTCATTAGCTAACTGCAGTCTGCTGAGACTGAGCTTACATTGTACTTTTTCTTTGTGTTCTTGGGCTTGCTTTGTACTTGATTATTGTGGTTTAGTGCTTGGTTGGTAGGATTCAATCCCCTCCCGTGGTTTTTCCCACCATTTGGGTTTTCCGCGTCAACAATTGTTGGTGTTCTTGTTGTTTTTTAGTTTTGTTCTTTACTATTCTGCAGTTGTCCAATTACAAACATTACAAACTTTGATTTTTTGTTTATAACATAAAATTGGAAAAGGCTTAGTTATAACCCTACAAATTTTTACCAAAACAGCTTAGTGTATATTTATATTTATGAATACGCCATGAATTCAATGCAATGTTTTGGGATATGGAACCCTGCTACTAATATCTACATGAATATTCCCGCTCCATCCACAGCTGCTAATATTAATAAACTTAATCTTTCATAGGATTTGGTTATGATCCGATTAGCAATGATGATAAGGTCATATTCGTTCAGATCATTCCTTATTCGCCTTTAGTAGCTGATGTTTACTCATGTAAAACTGATTCCTGGGGTAAAGATAAGTTACTTCTAGTTTCGTATCAACAGATTGTGTTGTTATTAATCCTACAATTGTCAACGGATGTCCGTATTGGGCTAATATGGAACAAAATACTGTGAAAAGTTTCGTGATCTCATTTGATATCCGAAAAGAGGTTTTTAAGTTGTTGCCTGATCCTGATTTCATCGACGTTTCAAAGCAATATAGTTTTTGTTCTTACTGTCGCTGGTACGTGTATTTTTTTACACATAATTAGTGGATGTTTATATATTCGAAGAAGAATCTAATGACTAATGATGCTGGACTGCTGGTGCTGGTGTGTGGAGTAAGAAGTACACGATTGGATCAATTATTGGACCAATTACCGATATGGATTTTCTTCGGTGTTTTGAGAATGGTTATGTATTGTTCAAAGATTATATAAAATTGCAATTAATATCTCTTAATAATAGGCTTCACAACATGTGCATCTTTTCCTGCGACACATCTGATTTCCTTAGTTTCCCTGAATGGAATGGGACGGATACAGGTTAACATACATCTTAATAATATTGTCATCGTTGGTTAATATATAATTGGAAGCCGTATTCTTTGTTATTTTTTTTTTGTTTTTGATATATCGCAGTGGAATGAACGTCATCTATTAAATTTGTTCTTGTACTAAAGATGATCCTGATTAATAGTTTTTGCTTCTTCCGTTTACTAAATAATTCCCCCTCCTTCTCCCACCCACATGCCACAATTGTACACTATGCAAGGTTAGATCACTCGAGCGCATGGCAGGAACAATTCATGATCAATCAACATTTTTACCCACTTCTGTCAGTCGATAATATCTTAACCTGTCAATTTATCACCTTTAAGGTTAAATGTGAAATAAAATATAGATGAGACGACAGTGTAATGTGTTGGGTGTTCTCTTCGTAAATGTTGGACTAAGAAGAGTTCCCAAAGTTTCACTGCGCTATTGAATCTTAGCTTATCTTCATACAAACAGGACCTTTTGCTTCACCTTTCATACAATTCTGCTTTCTTTACTTTAGTTAAATCTTAATGCACCTGTTGGGAATTATAACTGGAGGAGGAAAAAATAGTTATATCTTCTTGTTACTTGAAGTGATGCAAGAGTTCAATTTATAGATTCTAGTATGACCCTTCATATATCACGATAGTGGTCTATAGAGTTTACATTTTTCCAGAGAACAACAATAGTCTCATACATGCATATTTCAGATACAATGTATAAGAGAGAAAGCAGATTCAATGAAAGTAGAGAGTTCCAGAATTAAGACAATCCAGAATGTTCTAGATAATTCTAGATGAGTGTCAGAGTTTTAATACTCCTCCTTGACAGTCTTCTCCTGCATTCCAAGTTGATGACGAAGGTGTTCAAACTTTAACTTTGGTAATGCCTTCGTAAATATGTCAGTAAGTTGATCAGTAGTCCCACAATGAACCAAGTTTATCTCACCACCACTTTCGGCTTCTCGAAGAAAGTGATATTTGATCTTGATGTGCTTCGACTTTGGATGTTGGACTGGATTCTTTGTAATGTCAATTGCAGATTTATTATTGCAATACAACTTTGTAGGTCTGTGTTGAGGTTCTCCCATTTCTTCTAATATTCTCTTAAGCCAAATTGCTTGATTTGCAACTGCACATGCTGAAATGTACTCAGCCTCCGCCGTTGATTGAGCCACAGTGTCTTGTTTTTGTGACAACCATGAAAAAATGCCACTACCAAAGAAAAAAGTATAACCTGATGTGCTTTTCAAGTTAGTTTATGATCCAGCCCAGTCACTATCAGTGTATCCCACAAGTTCTGCAGCTTACGCCTTTTTGTACCATATGCCAAAATCTTTCGTACCCTGAACATACCTCAGTAATTTTTTTTGCTGCAACGAGATGGATCTGACTAGGTTTCTGCATAAACCTTGACAATAAACTTGTTGTGAACATTTTGTCCTGTCTGGTTGCTGTCAAGTATAATAAACTATCGATGATACTCCTATACACTTTTTCGTTCGCACCTGGAGCTCCATCTTCAAAAGTTAACTTCTGATTCAAAACCAGCGGTGTCGTCATTGTCTTGCATCTTTCCATCTTAAATTTTTTATCAAGCTTCTGGCGTACTTCTCTTGACACACGAAGATACTTTCATTCGTTTGACTGATCTACATTCCAAGGAAATAGTTCATCAGCCCAAGATCAGTCATTTCGAATTCTTTTTTCATGTCTTCTTTGAACTTTGAGATTAAATTGTAGTTGCTTCCGGTAACAATCAAATCATCCACATATGAGGAGATAATTAGAATATCATTCCCCTGACTCTTGATATAAAGTGTTGGCTCACTTGGACTCCTCCTAAAGCCATAGCTGATAAAGTATGCATCAACATGGCTATACCAAGCTCGCGGAGCTTGTTTAATTCCGCATAATGCCTTTTTTAACTTTAGAACTTTTACTTGATTCCCTTTCGCAATGAATCCTTGTGGTTGCTCGATATAAATTTCTTCTTGAAGATATCCATTTAGAAAAGTAGATTTGACGTCGAGCTGATAAATTTTCCATCCTTTTTGCGCTACTAGTGCAAGGATTAATCTAACTGTTTATTGCCTTGAGACCGGAGCAAAATTCTCATTATAGTCCACACCAAATTGTTGCGTGAAACCTTTAGCGACGAGCCTTGCTTTATGCTTTTGGATTGATCCATCAGGATTTACTTTTGTTTTATAAATCCACTTGACACCAACGATATCTTTGTGAACTGGTTTTTCAACCAATTCCCATGTTTGATTTTTTTTCAATCATGCGAATCTCCTTCTTTATTGCAAGCTGCTATTCCTTATATTTTACAGCTTCATAGTAGTTAGTTGGTTTATGAGCAGCCGGAAAACAGCTTTCAGCAAGTTGCACTTCTGGACACTCTTGATAAATGTCTTGTAACGATCTTAATCTTACTGGAGTCGATCTAGTATTTCTCTGTGAGTTTAATGATGTTGGAATTTGTTATGCAGGAGTTTCCTCAAATATATCTTATGACGTACTTGGTATCTCATTCAAGACCGTAACTTCAGGCTCTTGTATGTTCTCTTCCCAATTCCAGGATGCTTCTTCATCGAGGATAATGTCTTTGCTAACATAAACTTTTTTCGTTACAGGATTATATACTCTATAGCCCTTGGATTGAGAATTATATCCAACAAACACTCCTTTTTCAGCCTTTGAGTCCAGTTTATGTCATTTTGCTGCTGGAATATGAGTGTAACAGACGAAACCGAAGACCTTGAGATGTTTGATAGAAGGCTTGTGTCCGCTCCAAGCTTCCAACGGAGTCATTCCGTTGACAGCTTTTGTAGTACACTCTTTTGGAGGTAAATAGTAGTATAAACTGCCTCAGCCCAAAAATAATTAGGCATTTTTCTTATCCTTGAGCGTACATCTTGTCGTTTCTGCAGCGATTCTATTTTTTCTTTCTGAAACACCATTCTGCTCTGGTGTGTATGAGACAGTTAGTTCCCTGTCAATGCCCTCGTCCTTGCAGAATTTGTTAAATTCATTTGCGGTATATTCTGTTCCTCTGTCGCTGTGGAGCGTTTCAATTTTAAAGCAACTTTGATTTTCCACCAGGTTTTTAAATTTTTAAAAACTGGGAAATACTTCAGACCTTTCCTTTAAGAAATAGACCCAGGTCATGCGTGTGAAGTTATCAATAAAAAGAATGAAATATCTGCTGTTGTCCAGTGATGGGGTTGTCATCGGACCACAAACATCAGTCTGCACCAATTCAATTTTCCGTGAGGCCCTCCATGCTTCGCCTATTGGAAACTGTTTTCGATGCAACTTCCCGAGTTGGCAGCCTTCACAAACATTACTCAGGTTTTTAATGGTTGGCAAATCTTTCACCATGTCTTGCTGCTCGAGAATTTTTAGCTTTTGAATACTGCAGTGTCCAAACCGCTTATGCCACAATGACGTTGTTGTGGAAACTTTTGTCATCATGGAACTTTTAGCAGAATGGTTCCATTTAATTGGAAAGGTATTATTTTGCATCTTCACATTTGCTATTTTGTTTTTCTATAAATAAAAAATTGCACAAGTATTTTCCTCGAATAGTAATGAATACCCGTTTATTATCATTTGAGGAACACTGAGCAAATTTTGGTCTAGTTCAGGAACATAAAGAACATCTTTAATAAAACGAGTACCTTTCTTAGTTTCAACAGCAACGGTACCTCTTCCTTTACTTTCAATAAAAGCTCCATTACCAATCCGAACTGGAATTTTTGCTCTACAGTCCAACTCCGTAAATAAAGTCTGATTCTTCGCCATGTGTGTTGTGCAGCCGCTGTCAATTAGCCATGTCTCATCATCCTTTATTGTAGCCGCATGACATGCATAGAAAAGTTGGCTATCTTCTTCCTTTGCTTCTTCATTTGCTTCTGTCACACTTGCTCGGTGGTTTGTTTTGAATCTGCATATGTGATCGGTATGACCAAACTTTTTACAAATTTTGCATTACGGCTTCCCTTTGTGCCAACAATCTTTTTTAAGATGATTTACTCGCTTGCATATAGAACAAGGAGGATATTTCCCTTTCTTTTCGCCATCATTGGGACCATCTGAAGACAATTTTCCTTTTCTTAATTTCCCACCTTTATATCGAGGACGGTGCTTGTGTTGA
The DNA here is from genome assembly GCA_032274865.1 of Eryngium alpinum. Classification (NCBI taxonomy): domain Eukaryota; kingdom Viridiplantae; phylum Streptophyta; class Magnoliopsida; order Apiales; family Apiaceae; genus Eryngium; species Eryngium alpinum. The sequence continues at coordinate 1,852,824 of JAUEJK010000118.1, forward strand.
GATTTTAGAGCTCCCTCGATAGTATGCTCTGTACGCCAAGAAATTCGATGTTCATGAGCTTGTAATGAACCGACAAGCTCAGTGACTGAAAGTTGAAAGATATCTTTTGATTCCTCGATGATTCCAACCACTGAATCAAATTTGTCAGTGAGAGAAATCAAGAATTTTTCAACAACTCTTTGATTTGGAACATTGTCACCATACGTCTTCATTTGATTTACAACTCCAATAACCCGTGAGGAATAATCTTGGATAGACTTTCCATTTTTTATTCGGAGATTCTCAAATTCTCTTCTTAAGGTTTGGAGTTTGATAGTTCGAACTTTTTTGGTGCCCTGGAATTCGTCTTGTAAAGTATCATAGGCTTCTTTTGCGGAAGAGGAATTCATGATTCTTAGAAATATGGACTCAGCAACAGCTTGATGAATTTTGGCCAATGCATCCGCGTCTTTTTTGCTCCATTCTTTTAAAACATCAGAAGTTGATGATGACGATGGCATATCTGGAGATTTCGGAGATTTTACAGATTTTGGAACTCCTGTTTCTACAACATCCCACAAGTCATAAGCTCGCAAGATGGTTTTAATTTTTACACTCCAGAACTCATAGTTTTCTCCACTGAATATTGGAACAACATTTGAATTTGAAGCTGCCATGGAAACTTGGTGCTGGGAGTTGTAGTGCAGAAATTGGGATGCAGTACTGCTAGAAAGTACTTGTGCTAGGATCGACTTGTGCTCTGATACCACTTGTTGAGAATTATAACTGGAGGAGGAAAAAATAGTTATATTTTCTTGTTACTTGAAGTGATACAAGAGTTCAATTTATAGATTCTAGTATGACCCTTCACATATCATGGGAGTGGTCTATAGACTTTACATTTTTCCAGAGAACAACAATAGTCTCATACATGCATATTTCAGATACAATGTATAAGAGAGAAAGCGGATTCAATAAAAGTAGAGAGTTCCGACAATCCAGAATGTTTAGATAATTCTAGATGAGTGTCAGAGTTTCAACAGCACCTAGTAGGGGTGTGCATCCGGTTTGGATAACCGAAAACCGAACCGAATTAATCGACATATTTCGGTTCGGTACCC
>JAUEJK010000118.1:1951082-1963726 GCA_032274865.1 Eryngium alpinum
CCGAATCCGATCCGCTAAAAATAAATGGATTTGGATCTGGATCGACCTCGATCCGATCCAAGTCCGATCCGTTGACATGCCTACATCGGAATATAAGGTCGGACTCTATATTTCGGACTACGTATCATTTTTGTAATAATATTCCTTTTGCCTTTGATATACTTGAATTTTTAGCTTCTAATGCATTGAATTTCTCATAAATATACAAAAAGTCTATTCTGACAACTGCGTGCTCTACTAACTACCAAGTACCAAGTATATATTTAGGAGAATAAATTTTACAATTTAAAAAGACCTTGAAGCACAATTTATCCAATTACATTGTCTTTCTTTCCATGTATTTAACGATTAATCAAATCAATAATTACATGAATTTTTATAAAATACATTTAAATTTAAATTTTAAACAAAGTTTATTATTTTAAAGAACATTTTAATCATAGTATATATTTATTTTATTAAAATTATATAAAGTATATTAAAAATATTAACTTACTAATTAAATTAAATATTTTCTAATAATTTATTATTAAAATTAATTAACTTTTTAATAATAATTAAATTAATTAAAGTCAAAAGAAATAATCCAAAACACCGATCGAATCCGTTAAATATATTTTATCAGATATAATAAAATATTGAAATATATATGATTTATTAGACATAGACCGATTAATATTTATACTTATATCTAAATAGAAAATTATTTTCAAGATATAGAGTAATGTAAATACCTTCTTCATAAATATTGATTATTTATCTCTTTTGATTTTAAAAATATTAAATTATTCTAATTATAAAGAACTTAATAATATTTTTAATTTAAAATTTTAATATGTATGATTGGAGAAATAAAATATAAGAATATATATTAATACGTTGAGACCCGATATTTATTCGAGAATATATATAATTGTAAAAATATTAAATTATTCTAGTTATAAAGTACTTAATAATAATTTTAATTTAAAATTTTAATATGTATGATTGGATAAATAAAATATAAGAATATATATTAATATGTTGAGACCTGATACTTATTCGAGAATATATACAATAACAAATTAATTTTACGGAAAACATAAATAAATAATTATTTCAATATTATTAAAAGTAAAGATTAATTTAAATTAATAAATTATAATAAACTAAAATATGACTAGTTGATATAAAAACTAATAAATTAATTTAATTTTCATTATATTCACTTCATTCTACTAAAATCATCTCTAACATCAAGTCCAATGCAGCAAGTTATTTGGATTTTTAGCTATTATAGCGAGGAAGGTGGTGGCGAGGCTGGACTTCCGACGGGAGGCTGAGCTTGCAACGGGCTGAAGTGGCACGCTAGATATTTACCCAGCGTATTTTAACTAGACAAATATAGCCAGTTGTTTCGGTCTCTCTATCATGATTAATTATATTGGAAAATGCTAGAGCTTTCAAAACTAATCCCAAAATGAATCCCGAAAGTTACTAAGGATGTATATAAGGAAAGACATATCTGTCATATTTCATAAAAAATAGGGACCCCTATTTCTGTGCCAATCCAAAGTTACCATATGGATCCGTGATCCAATTTAGGATCCAATTGTGAACATCTATCACTACTCAATTATATTATTTTCTATATATGAGTAATGCTAGGGAACCCGAAATGGTTCCCGTTCCCCGAATGCCATGTGGTAAAGAGGGATTGATAAAATGTAAAATAGGTTTACAAGTAATCAGGGGATCCATTATTTATTTATTATTCATCAATTAATAATAACCACGTGTAATTCGGGAATCATTTCTGTATCAATTTCGAAAACTCTAGAATTTTCCTTTCTATATCTTAACTTTCCTTTTTTTTTTTGGCTAGACAACCGGTTGTTTCTCTCTCTATCCTGTTTAACTATATTATCTTCTGTCTCTTAGGTTTTCAGTTCAAATATATATAGAATAAAATAAATAGATGGCTAGTTAATTTAACTACTGGCATCGGAATAAAACAACTCTTCAACTAAACTAAAGTTAGTTTCAACACATTAATATTATATTTATATTTTAACTACGCAAATGAAGATTTGAGTTGGAGTTGCTCTAAAAGTAAGATTTATAGACTCGCTATTATTTTTTTATATTATTGTATTTCTCTTTTCTCAAATCAGACCATCTATATTAGCCTAAAAAACTACTTCGCCTAAAAAATATATCACTCAACAAATCTGACAAGTAAAAGAGGCTCGCTATCAATTTACTTTGCCTGGATCCCGAATTTCGTAATGAAACAAAGTAGATAAAAGTAAACGAAGACAAATTAATTTACAGAAGAAAGGAACTTATCTTTTTGCTCCCGAATTTGTAGTGTAAAGGAACAAAAATATAATATTTAACTCAATCTATTTCACTTTCATCACAAAAATTGAATGAAAGTTTTGAGGGTGAAAATCATCTAAATTTTACTCCCACTTACTTCACTTTCATTTCATAGATATATTCGGAAGCACAAATAGGAACGAAAATTTTATAACATTATTACTCCCTTTTTATTTGCTTTTCTTCCCTATTTTAAACTCCGAAGCGATGGATTAGTATTACATATGTGATAAAGATTGGTCCGAGTTGCTCTAAAAACTTTCTCAAAAACCAACAGCATCGGCCCAGGGCCCAATAAAGAGGCCAATTAACTCCTACTGTACCACAAAACAAGAACTTAAAAGACTACTTCCACGATCCTATATCCTTGAATCCAGAAGCAAAATGCAAAAGACATGAGCACAAAACCAGAAACAAACAAGTCAAGTTGATACCATGCTCAAACCGAAGTACATGAAAATCTTAACTCCTCAGTTCCTCTTTACTAACAAATAGCTTCTAACTAGAACTGCTTACTAAGAATAGTGCAAGCGTATGAAGTCTGAACACTTCGACTCTACTGCAACCTTAGCGAGACACTGTGTCAGACTGTCAAGGCCCTGATTCACCATTAAAGATACATAGCATGAAGCTCTTGTAGAGCCATGACCGGACGCATTATCAAGCATAACTCCTGTACAACACAAGGGCACATAGGCAAATCATTTTTGGGCTTCCATTTCATTGCCTTATAAGAGCTAAATCGAAAGTACCTAGAGGTAGTCTCTCTACCGCCCCGCTTATAAGAGGGCTTTATACAAACAAACAAACACCATCTAGTACTGATACCGCTACCTATATCCTTACAAAATAAATGAACCAAATAAACTGAGCAGCAGCTATCAATAAAGAAGTTCAGAAGTGATCCATTTCCTATAGAAGGCTCACTAAAGATCTTCACACAACTAATTTATTGTGTCGAAGATTGCAACCAAGACCTAAAATACCACTCTAGTTACCAACTAGTAAACAATCACCAACCAAATATAGAATATATCACCACATCACAAACTAAGGAACATCGATAAATAGTTCTACATAAGCAATTATAACATTCATAAACACTAGATAAGTTAAAGCACCAGATAAGAAGCAGATACCATAAGCACACACCAATTTAAAGCTACACTCAGCAAGCTAATACAAAAGCAGACAAACTCTTCTAAAAAATCTTGTTATTGACTACCAAAACAGATGCTCCAAACTGCTAGAATTCAAGCGCCCCAACCAGTTCAACTCGTGTCCAAGCATCCTGCAAGAGTAGTCCTCTGCACAGCCTTGAGCACATCAGCTGCATGTTTTAAAAAAAACCACCATTCTGATGCTTTTATAATCACTGCTGCTGAGCACCATAACCCCCACCATATCCAGCCTGCCCAGATGGTCCATTGACATGGGCACCATAATTACCAGAAGCTTGTGAAGGGTCAGATCTCCATCCTTGATTCCCATACCCTGAATTCCCATTAGGGTCACCATAATTAGCTCCCATGTAGCCTCCACCACTAGGTTGTTGTTCTCCACCAGAGGAATTGCTGTTTGGCCGACCCCCAACAGCACCATATGCAGCTGGATTTCCGTATGACCCATCAGTTCCACCATACCCACCATACCCGTAACCCTGACTCCCATACCCGGTAACTCCACCAGGAGATTGACCTGTGGGTGCTGAAACAGGTCCACCGCTTCCAGGACCACCATTTGACCCACCTGAAGCACCCCATTGAGTATTACCATATCCAGAAGAAGCATTAGCACCATATGCACTCCTTGAAGCACCTGGTGGACCACTTCCATAACTGGCATTAGGGACACTAGGGTTTCCATAATTTGCACCAGCAGGACCACCATACCCAGGATCCGAACCACCATAACTACCATACCCACCAGAACCAACACCATTATTACCAGAACCATACCAATAACCTGATGCACCATATCCAGAAGAACCATATGATGGAAAACCACCGCTACCAGTATTCTGAGACTGCACATACCTGTTGGAATCACGACCTTCATACAAACTTGCATTCCCACCAGAAGCACCATAACCCTGATAACCTCCACCACCACGAGTTGCGCCACCACCCATATTACGGCCACCACCACCCCCACCACCACCAGAGTCCTTGGGAAGAGCCCTTTTAACTTCCACTTGCTTACCATTCAAATCATGGAAGGTTTTGTGTAAAACTCGATCAACTGCATCTTCGGAATCAAATGATATAAACCCAAATCCACGGGGTCGGTTAGTCTGCTGGTCATACATAACAACCACATCAGTTACCTGGCCAAAAGACTCAAAATACTGACGAAATTCATCTTCATTCAATGTAGGAGGTAAACCCCCAACAAAAATTTTCTTGGTCCTGATATCTCCACTGCTCCCAAAGTTTCTACCAGAACTAGGGTTTCCAGCTCTCGAAACCTGCTGTTCTTCTCTAGACATAGCTCTCTTTGCCTCAACCTGAAAAGGAAAAGTTATGGTCACACCTAATCGGTATATGAATGAAGTACTAAACATATAATAAATTTATCTGTTCAATATAATCGTTTGCCAAGTTCAGATAAGGGAATGCTTCCCCCAACCATTAAAGGAAACCTCATCTGAGAGAATCACAAGTATTAAAGAACTTTCTTTCTTCATATATAACCTGAGCCTTTAGTTCCAATTGACAGCAAGAACTAAAATTGTGATATCGAACTTTCCAAAATCATGTCATAGGATTCATTCAAGTAGAAAAATGAACCATAGTTGCACGTACCCCTATTCAATCAGGTACGCGGTACGATTACGGGTATGCGGTATGATTACAGGTACGTGGAACGTTACTTCAGAAGAAGCGGATACCATGACCAATGATACATGGGTCGATATAAGGACCCCGATAAATTTATTTTCTTAATTGGTAAATATTAATGTAGTCTTAATTTTACTGTGTAAAAAATGGGAAAAAAGCATTATAATAAGAATAATTTAATTTTTACCATGTTTTATTATATTTTTCAAGTTTCTTCACATATATATACGATAAGCAAAATGCAAATTAGTGTCTTCCAAAGCCATATCTACCATTCTTGTCTCGAATTAATTATTTACTTGCTTTATTCACACTTATATTTCATGCAAGTCTAACTTGAAATCAGTTTTATGTTGCTGTCGCCTCCTATGCTTTTACTTTTAAAATTTTTCTGGGTCACCAGAATGACTGAATTGGATCATGAACCACAGCGAACTAGATCGCAAGTGACCCACGATCCGGGAAGCATGATCCACTTCGCGGATCCATAGGGTGACCCCTGAACCATGCAGTTAAACTGAACTCTGTGTCACAATGCATCAGTTATGTAATGAGATTATGAGACTCTTCTCTTGTGAAATGGAGGTAATACCAGTTAAAGTCATTCTACGTCATAAGCACGTGCCCAAAAAGTCACCCCAAGTCATCAAACAGATATCAGGTTGATTTTTGTGGCAGTCAAGTATGCAAATATAATTATAATTGTTCGCAGCATCACGCAGTTTCTGAAGTCTCAACATAAGCATCAGCTTTATGGCAGATATATTAACTGTTAGCTTTTTGATACAAGGTGTCCTATTTACTACCACCTGTAAAGGGGCTGCAATGACTCAAGTAGTCAAGTGAGATGGAGAATGGGGATTATGCTGGCTTATCCAATATTTGCTACTGTGTAAGGGCTTCTAGACTTAAATACTACTACTAAAAGATTGTTGACTTATTGAAACATTGCAAGTCCACTCAGAACTACATCGAAAAGAACATTTTCCTGGAGAGGAAGCAAATGAAGCATTTGAGGCCTTGACGATGACTACAGCTGAGAGCTCAGAACACTCTCCACCTGATTTCCCCAACGAATTTTCTATGAAAACATATACTAGATCAGAGGTCCTAGAAAAGGAAAGGGTAACTGACAGAGGATGGGCATTCTGAATGCAATGATCAAAGTATGCTACGAGGGGAAATGATAACAATCTGAGGTAAGGAAAGGTATTGTCAGGAGAGTTGCCTAATAGTAGTTCATTAAAACCCCCTGGAAATCTTTAGCCTGCTATTGATTTCTTAAATACATTACAGTAGTTCTTAGATACTTGATATATTGCCGTCTATAACACCTTTTTGGGCCATCTTATACAATATGATCTCCAAGTTTGACACTTTAAGACATTACCTAGTAGACTCAACACTTGTAGTGAAACTAGACACGTTTACTTAAATTATTTATATCCGCACTTTCTTTTAATTAATTACCTATTTACATATCTTTTAATAAGCAAATATCTATTTATATAGCCATTAATTTTATATGAACATAACCATTACAGAGAGTACAAACCAATATAGTTTTACCAAATACAAAATTAAAACAGAAGGCCTTATAATTAAAATACCTGGTTATATCAGATTAATTAAGGCCCATTTGTTTGGGAAAAAAATATTGTATTGGCAAATATTTTTTAGGAAAATGTTTTCGCGATTTAAAAAGTGGAAAACATTTTTCTTGAAATCATAAGGGATTCCTCCTTTTCTATGGACAAACAAATAATAGAAAATGGAGAAAATGAGGAAAACATTTTTCCGAAAAATATTTTCCACCCAAACAAAAGGTGCCTAAACAATTACAAGAAAAGAACTTGGACCCAAATACATGATCAGAGAGTGTCTCAAATTAACAAATAGCCAGAAGCCAACACACACACATACACATACACATACACACACATACTGAGTTACTGACATACACATACACATACACATACACACACACATCTCATATAATCACATACACAAATCTCACAAAACCAAACTTGAAAAATACTAAATTAAGATAAAAATCAATTACCGTTCGACCATCAATAACATGTTTGTCCTGAAGAACAGAATCTAAAACAGAAGGATCTGAAAAAACGACGAAACCAAAACCTCTAGGTCTCCCAGTGATTTTATCTCTCATAACAGATGTGAGTTCGACATGACCGTAATTCCCGAAATGTTCGCTCAGTTTTTCCTCTGTCGTCTCCCATGAAATTCCTCCAATGAAAAGCTTCCCCTGATCTGAGTCCATCTCAAGCTTCTATTACAAACACACACTAGTGCGTGTGTGTGTGTGTGTGAAAAAACGCAGTGAGGGTTTGTGGCGGACTGGGTTGGGAAAAGAGGGAAAGTTGTCAAACTAGTTAAATCAACGAGTGGAGATGGGTGTTTTTATTCAACGGCTGTGATTTAATCTAGTTCTAGAAGAGTTACGATGTTATTTAATGTGAAAAATAAAATTTACCTGATAATTTATCATGTTATGTACTCTCTCTATTATTTTTTTAATTTTTTAAATAAAAAAATAATTAATATTTTTTTTAAAAATAATTAATATTTTTTTAAAAAATAATATATTTTATCATACGATCAAAGAGAATTGGGTACGTTTATGGTGTGTTCACTTCACCAGTTTTTCAAGAGAATTTTCTTAGAAAATACGGGAAAAATGAAAAGATGTTCAAATCCATTTTTTTAAACAAGAAAAAATGAAAAATTATAAAACACGATTTTCTACAATTTTTCAAATTATAACTTTATTTTAGAAAACTCTCGAAAACAACTCTATTTTTTCTACAGTTTCCATACAAATGGAAAACACAGTTTTCCAAATCCAGTACAAAATAACTAGAAAACAAAATATAAACTCTTAAACATATTTTCTAAAATTTTCATAATTTTTTAGGAAATAGAAAATACGAAAAAATTAGAAAGTTTTTTTAAAAATATTTTAGAAAATGCTGAAGTAAACACACCCTTAATTCGTATAATTATATATATGGTAGGGTGTTTTTGGATCAACATAGTCGATTTGAATTGATTAAGAAAATAATTTTGTGTAACAATCATAAGCACATTTCCTAAAATATTTAGAATAAATGAAGGCATAATTTTCATTTCCTGAAATATTTATTTAGTAGAGTTTAATTTTGGATGGTATTGCATAATTTTTGTTTAATTTTTAATTATACAATCAAAGTACAAAAAATAACTTGAAATAACTTACATTTTTTTTTGCGAAATGAAATAACTTACATTTGAAACAAGAGAAAGTATAAATTTCATGTCTAAATGACATAACTTTATGTTTATGTTTCGTTTTAGGAAAATGTTAGAGGTCCCGACAGGGATTTCGAATTGGATCCCGAATTATATATGTCAAGCATTGATTGAGCTTATATTACATAAATTCTGACCCCTTGATTTTATGGCAAATCAATGTCTGCCATATAGGATTCGGATCCAATTCGGGATCCTTTCGGTACACCTAGCATTACTCTTCGTTTTATAAGAATTAGAAAATGACATTTCACTAGTTGCGGATCGAGATTTCTAATTTTGTGTTTGCCATTGAGGTTGAACATCGTTAAAGATATGGAACAAACTCATTAAGAACAACAACATATAAACTATTAGTAAGATTTTGGATAAAATAATTTCTAAGAAACATCATTAGTAAGGAATGTTATTAGTAAGGAATGTTTATGTTTGATTATAAAAAGTTAATAATTAATAAAATAAAAAGTAATATAAAAAATAATTTTTACCTTTTTACTTATATAAACTATTATAATTGATACATAAACATTGACCGGTATATTGGCAAATTTATTAAATTGAAATGAAACGGCTGTCCTTAGTCATTTTATTACATATATAAAAAAGGAAATTGATAAATAAGCTTCCCATTTTACCAAAAAAGCTCCAACCCCCTGAAAGTACGAAAATACCCCTGAAAGTGAGATCAAATGTTTGATGAAGATGAAATATGTAGGGGTATTTTTGTACTTTCAGGAGGGTTGGAGCTTCTTTGGTAAAATGGGGAGCTTATTTATCAATTTCCATAAAAAAAAATCAGTATAAGTGATATACGAAAAGAAAAATGCTAGGTAACCCAAAAGATTTACCAAAATTTGTACCAAAATCTGATGTGGCACATAATGGTGTCAAACTTTCTTTATAAAAATTCTGACCCACCCTGGATTTGTGGCAAATCAGAGATTGCCACGTTAAATTTGGGACAAATTTTGAGAATTTTTTTGGGTTACGTAGCATTACTCATACGAAAAACCATGATCTAAAATAGAGTTAAACCGCCCTCAATACTAATAACTCACTTGATAAACCGAAACCAAGATGAAGTCCACTACTAATATATCGCCTGATACAAAACAACTAAGCTTATAGATCAAAGCACATAGGCGCATAACCATTAACTCTAGTAACAAGAGATAGATCTTCCCAATTAGGTTGTAAATGAACCGATTTCAACGAGTATTATCTTATTGAACTCTAGTCGAATATAATTTTCTAATTAAACAAATTTTTATGTTCGAACTTGAATTCATTAACAAATAAGTCAAATTCCAAGTGTTTCCGAACATATCTTATGGAACAAACTCAAGCCAAACTCGAATTATTCGCGAATAATGGTTATATTTGTCAAAAAAAAATGGGCTCGAACATATCACAATCTATTATCTATAGTGCACATTAAAAATTTTAACACACTACAGGTGAACAAAAGAGCCAAACTCGAGCTTATCAAGTCGAGTTCGAGTTGAACTCTTATCGAATTCGAGCCGAACATTCGTAAAGTTCAATTCGATTCATTAAGCTTATCGAAAGAAATTTTATATTTAAACTCGAGCTCAATTTCCTATCAAACCCGTAAAACCTACTTTATCGAACTCGAATAGTTCAGTTCGTTAACAATCATATTTCTAATATATGCAACTAGGCTTCTCACTGGGCGGGACACACGAGTAATCCGTCATTAATCCGTCTTTAATGGGATAGTTCCATCTCATTAATATGGGGGATCGCGTATAGATAGAGAATATGGGGGAGTGGGTAAGGATGGAGAATTATATTTTGCCCGGAACAGATGTGAAATTTATATAATACCTGGAAAATTCCCTTCCCAATATATACCAAACTAAACCTATATGATATAATGCCTTACGACATCTGGGGACTTCCCCTATTCCAAACAATAGAGAGACTATTTTTCACAAGATCCCTGACTCAACACAACACATTAATTATTAATTAATAATTAATTGTCCAACAATAGTTGAAAATGTAACCAATGAATTTCAAAACCAAAAAAAACTTAAACAAGGAGTCAGCTTGCAAACCAATACCAGAAGGATTGATGACATGGAACTATGTTCAATTTAATGAGAAAAAGAGTAAAAAAAATAAAATCAAACCATATCATATAACCAAAACTTTTCTTTTAAAAATCTACTTAATGACTTAAAAACAGTTTCGATTTAGTTCAGTCTAAAATCAATTTAATTTGATAGAGATCATCAGCTTAATTCAACCCAAGTAAAAGAAATCATATAACCAAAACTTTTCTTTCAAAAGGTAACCAACAAAATTCTTCAAATAAGTATTTGAAAAGAAAAAAATTGGAAATATTCTCATACATTAAAATATCATTCCAGCAATACAAAAAGCAAAATTATCATATTACTAATCTTCGAAACAAAGTTAACTGGAGAAAAAAAGAAAAGTAGTTCCCATGTATATGTAGGTAGGTAAATTGCTTCCAAACCTGGACAAAATAATTGCACCACCCCCAGGACTTAAATTTTACTCAAAGGCTCTCTGTTGCTCATTTTATTCACTCCCACATTGTGATGATACATGGTACTGCACTCTTCAGTTATCTTCCTTACCACTTCCAAAACACACACACACACACACACACAAGCAAGCAGAACGGGAAAAAAAGGGCCTGCTAATATCGAAGATGGCAAGCTTCGAAAAGGCATCACCAGCATTGAAGGACATTCTGCTCAAAATCTACCGGTAAGCATTTATTCATAATAGTGCACTAGAAAAAACAAACCTGGGACAGCCTTAGTTTCTATCATCAGATCAAGGTTATTACGTCATTCCGACGAGTTACGGCGTTTTGATGGCCAGGACGCCTAAACGTTAAAGCGCCCACCATGGTGTTCGTAAGGCGCTATTGGCGACTATAAATAATATTTATTATATATAAATTATAAATATATATCTACACAACTTTATAATATTTTAAATACTCATAAAACCTTAAGTACCTTGAATAAACAAATTAAGTCTAAAACATTAAACTCATTACATCACCATGAGTTTCTATGTATGTAAATATAATAAATAGTCCAATTTTTTTCCCTTAATTTTTTTCAATTTGTTGTATTCTTCCCACTTAATTTTTTCAATTTGTTGTATTCTTGCTTGCCATGCTAATCAAACATAAAAGATACGAATATTATGTATATTTTTTTTTTGAAAATTAATCAACTATGAGATTAACACAAAAAAAATTACGACAATCGTGGCATTTGTGGCGCTTCGGCGACGGGTCAGCGACCATGGCGCTATTTAAGGCGACAACTCCTAAGGCGTTGTACTCGACTCGGACGCCTTGGCATCGCCATGATAACTATGCATCACATAGAAGCCATATTGAAAGGCAGAACTTTGTAACATAGATACGAGCAAAACGCAACTGTCATTTTTGTAATTTGATCACAATATAGACAACAGTATTAGGAGCAAATAAATAAAACAACTAAACTGAACATGTCAAAATCATAGAGCCCCATATACAGCTAGCCATATGCCCAGATATGCTAACCTTATTAGTCTGACTGGTACAAGTCATTGCATGGTACTATGGTAGTGCCTCTCTGTGTTTAAAATTCCAACATCGAATCGTGGGCACGATAAAGGTATTTTGCTGCATTACTAGAAGCGGAGCAACCGGCACTTCTGCCTTCAAAATCTTTGCAATCTGCAGAAAAATGATGCACAGAAGTACACAACTACTGACTTATGTGGCACATACAATTAGCATTACCTAATTAACACTTAACAGAACAAAATGGACAATAGACCAACAATTAGAATTGTAAACCATTTTTGTATTGCCAGATGGGTCTCATACAACGTAGTCAACAAACAACTCAAATGAATTGGCATAAAACTATAAGAAACACCTTAGAACAAACAACAAGAAACGTTAAACCAAACATAAATTTATTGTGTTAACTTACTTAAAACAACTTATACATCTAGATGCTCACAGATGGAAACTTACTAGATTTGCTTTCTAAGATATTAGATCACTATGTCTACATAATGCAACTGTTGCCAAAAGTAAATTATGATAACAGAATTTTGACATTG
>JAUEJK010000118.1:2145005-2159113 GCA_032274865.1 Eryngium alpinum
AGGAGACAACTCATATACTTGGCTTGTGAAGCCAGTACCAGCATCCATTATGATAGCCCATAAGTTGGAGCAAGATGCAACACTACTTATTAGCAAACCATCTGCATTTCCTCTTTCCACATGTTGTGCCAATCTTGCATCCGCTACATTATAGTGATACCTAGAATGCCGGCAACGGATAGTCAGAAACTATACAGGTGTATATATAACAATCAAAAGCGTCTATATACTTTGAACCACATAATTAAGCAAGGAAGGAACTCTCTTCACAAAGAAGCAACAATCTAATATGTGAACCAATCTACAACCAGCATTAAAATTTCCTAGTAGATGTTCCACATATTAAAATTTCGTTCAAATATTTAAAAACATTTGCAGCAGATTGGAATAATCATTTGACTTTCTAAAATGCAAATTCATATGCAACTTCTAAATACAATATTTTGCTACATGGTCTAGCTGATATTTTTCATTCTGTTTAAAACTGTTGCTCTTTAAAAGTGATAGCATAAATATAAACAAAATAACTTGACATATACGAAACTAAAATCAAGAATTAATATGACAAAACATATAATGGTGGTTCATAACAAAAGGTGTGTCAGTGAATGTTAATATGACTGTCTGAAGAAGTTAGTTTCACCCTTACTTATTACGTAACATACTTGACATTTATATTAGCTCTTATTTTGAATAGGAGGATATGAAATTAGCATTGTTTATAGATAGCTCTTATTTATTTATTACTTTACTATTTGCAAACACTTTGAGGTGCATAGATAAAAAAAAGTTATACATGATATTTTTTTTTCTATATTGTGTGAAAGTTCGGAACTTAAATATTTAAATAAAATCGAAAAACACGGTATTAACAAAACAATTAGAAAAATATAATATTTGCAATTATAATATCATTACCCGCTAAAGTTGTTTCAACATTAAACTAATGATACATAATAAGAAGACTAACAAGTTCTATTCTCAAGGTGTGCAACATTGGAAAAATCTATCGGATATCCAAATTCAACAACACATTATTTACAGAAAAGGATAACCATACAAATAGGAGCAGCAACATAAATTGGGATTCATGTTTACCTCTGCTTCATAGGTAGTCTGGCGTTGTAAACTGATATCCACTGTGTAGCAGGAACTCCCATGCGAACCTTCTTCTTAGGCTGCCCATCATCTTCTTCTTCGATATTCAACCTACCACGTTTTTGGCCAACTTGGAAGATTATCTGTGCAAATGACACCAAAGCAAAAAACAAAATGTAAAATTTTGTCGACAACAAATTAATTTTTTCACCATGAACATATATTGTAATTAATATTACCTTCTGGGCACCATCTATGTTTAAAGGCCTTATAGCTGGATTAGGACCAAGAAGTCCCTCAAAAAGAGAGATTAATTTGGAATAGTTAGGCTCTTCATCAAATTTCATGTTCACCACTATCTCGAGAAACTGCCTCAAGGGTGCAGGGCAAAAGCAACACAGCATTTCGGGAGAAGTAGCCATCTTTTTTTTGCAAACTAGAAACGACTTATTATCACCCTAAAAAGTTACAGGACATTTTTCAGGGGATAATAGAAAATAGTTAGGATGAGTATTAAGATATATAACCACTAGGTAATACCTGATAGCCTTGCCATGGCAGCCTCCCTCGGTGAAGGAAAATAAGTGTATATGCTAGAGATTCTAAATCATCTCTCCTACTTGCAGTCCTTCCCAAGTGAGCATGTACACTAGCATACCGAACAGTCCCTCTGGAACAATAATAGGTAACGTTTAGAAAAGTGGTGGAAACGGAGCGCAAATAACACCAGCTAATTAGTTATGTACTTCACCTAAACATATCGGGTCGCTGATCATATTCCACATGCTGGCCATTACCACTTTCTCTCCACTTTGTAGCTGCAAGCCATTTTCAATGAAATGTCAGCAGCAAAAACAAAACTAAAACTGAAGCAATTTTGAGAAGCTAATAAGAATCACTGACCCAAGCCAAGATCCACAAGAAACAACTTCTTTTCTTGGGCAGTCGATGGCTGACCGAGTAAAAAGTTTTCTGGCTTCACATCTCCATGCACATAACTAGCATCAACAACAAGCATCCCAGATCATAAAATTCAGAAATTAAAGCAAAACTCGGAATGGAAGCGCAGAGCAAAAGGCTAGTCAAAACCAAAAGGCTAATGTGAAACATTTAACAAGTCATATTACTTGCAGCAATCATACCCTTTTGCGTGCATTTTGTCCAAGATTGACAAGGACTCAACAGCAATACAAGCAACCATTTCAGATGACATCCTGTGAAATACATATAATCAAATGCAAGTAAATTACTTATAATCATGCAAGTGAGATAGCAAAATAAAGAAGTCACTTTATCATTATCATTGCACTAATATGCAAAAAGAAATCAACATTTTCATCATAAACTTCACTAGAAAATCTAACCACACATACCACAATCTATAAGTTGTATACAAAGAGAGACAACCAGACACACACAACATATATATATAAAGAGAAAATTGCATAGCGATATTTGCGAAAACTGCCCACGACTACGAGTTGAGATTAATGGAAACTTTATGCAGTCATTTGTACTCACTCCAATCACAGACTGTAATTTGACAGGTAATGGACTGCTTTTTGAGCACAATGATTAAAGAAAATACCTTTTACTTGCCTGCCACAGGAAAGTAAAACCTTATCTACAAAAGTGAATCACCATGGTGCAATGCAAAATGGATACCAACAATAAATGAAATGCTAAAACAAAATTTCATCTAGAAAACATAAAAGGTAGAACTTTTTAAGTAGAGCAAGTGCTGCATGTAGAGCCGGCATGAATTCCTCACGTGAATGTAGGAGACTCTGGAAGCTCGTGCACATATTTCAGCAATATTACAATAAGTTGCCAATTCCAAATTATGTTAAAATTTATTTCAATTGTATTTTGGATCTTTATTGTTGACAACCAAATTTAGGTGAAACCTTGTTAAGATTAATATGTAAAAAGTGTAGTTTGATCTTCTCTCTAAGTGAATATAAAATTTATTGTCACTGGTTTGGCAGTAATGTTATTCTTTTCTTCAAAAATTCTTGTTTAAATGCTGGACATCATCCTTAGAAATATTTGGAGAGCTAATAGAACTATCCCATTCTAAGTCAGATTAATTAAAAGCCTTAAACCAAGCAAACAAATTCAAAAAGAAAAAACCAGCAGAGTCGCAAGTTTGGGTTACTCACGCCTGCCCTGAGGAATTCCAAACATCCCATAAGCTAGGCCCTAGCATGTCCATAACCTGACACATGTAATGTGCATAGATATTAGAAATTTGGACTGGAATATTTTTCAGTGTTTCACCAATAGATTATAGAGGTAGGATAGAGTTATACCATCACATAGTAGTCTCCTTGCTTTCCTTTATAGTGTACTTTAGGTACTCCATGACTGCCACCAAGAGTGCTGTTCACCAAAATCACAAATTTAACCGTATTGGAGTGGTAATTAAATGGAAATAATGTAATAGCAAACAAAATGGCAATCATACTTGTAAACTTGCCACTCATAAGGAGGGCCATAGTTGCAACCTTTGCTATTTCTGTGTTCAAATTTAAGAGCTACCTGGCATACATACAACAAACCAATTTCAATCACATAATAGTGGCTAGACCCAGAAGGGAAAATTTAATAATGTTGAAATACAACTGACTATGTGCAACATAAGTTGTGATATCACCTCAACAGCCCCTGGACCTGGACGATCATTTCCGCCTGAAACACGACGACCAACAAATACCTGGCCAAAGCCACCTTTGCCTAACTTCCGCTCAACCTTATATATTGGTGATCCACCTACTTGGACCTGAAATATTAGAAATAGTGATGAGATAATAAGCACATCTTATTGCGTAATTAGAAGGTACAGTATATAAATTATTTCAAAATGTAATTTTCTTAATGGAATTGTTTAACTAACATGAAAATGAATTAAGAACAACTTCCTTACATCCAGTCATCTGAAGTAGATAATCAACACTTCTAGAACCATTTAGAAACCAACTAGAAGGCATGAGATCATCAAATTAGAACAACACTTAGATATGTTAGCATTATATATGTTAGCATTAGATCATTCAATTGGAACAACACCTAGATATGCGAGTTTCCCTTCCACATAATCAGATTTGATTACCGAGTAATTATTAAAATGAAGCATTGGAGAATTGGGCCGTCCTGTGATTAGTGCCTGACAAGGCATAGATCACAAGGGAAAATTCAGTAACAATATCAATTCTCTCCTTTGCCACCATCATAATATAACTTTTTGGGCATATTACCCAGCATCTATTGTTAGGAATCTGTACAGCCAGTACTACCCCTTCAAGCAACCTTCCATTGGAAAAAAGTATTACTGAGTGTACTGTGTACAGCATAAATTGGTTTTTTCTTCTAAAATTGCCATATTCAGCCACCCCAAAAAAAGAACACCAATAATGCATGTCTTCTTTTTCCCTGTGTATGTAAACTTATAATCATTTTACTCAAAGCTTGTAATGATTTAATTACATGAAACATTGGAGGGACTCGCCAAGTACAGCTATTAATTTCGGAAACTTATGAAGGAGGGACTCAGCCAAGTACAGCTATTAATTTCGGAAACTTACGAAAAACACAAGCAAAACCAAATTTGCATATCAATTATAATGAAATCATTCTATAAGGTAACACAAAGATATAGTAATTAGTAATTACCCTTTCAGGGAAGGGGCTGGTATTTCCTTCTTCTTCCTGACCAGTAACTTTATTAGCACTCAATCCTCCACTAGCATCAGCCATATCTCCTTCTTCCTCAACAATCTTAACTTCTGCTTCTAAATTTTCTTCCTTCTGACTCACTTTCACTTCCTCTTTAATTCGCTTCTTATTCCGTAGCTTCGTCTGCTGCTTATTCACCGGCTTCTTACCTTCCGCCCCTCGAGTCTTTACGCAATTACCAACCAAGTGCTCCGATCTCTTCTCTACCACAGTACGGCGTACTCTACGGCGCAACTCCGGCATTCTTTACCCATACAAAACAGCAAATTAACACAAACCCTAACCCTAATTGAACCTAACATCATCCAATTTCTACTCAACAAAACTCTGCAACAGTAAACATCACTGAATTCTTTTTCGGTAACGAGATCGCTTATAAGCCCTAAGAATCGAATCAGTAGAAGCAATTTAGAAGGTGAATTGTAAGCCGATCAACGAAATAATTGAAATTGGGGGAAAATGGGGGCTTTGTTGATGAACTTTTGTGCCGGTCAAAATAGTGTGTGTGTGTGTAGGTCAAAATTACTTATGGAAACGAATCCATCCGTTACTGAATATCTACCATTCTATTTTGAATTACTACAGCTTGCTTTTTTTTAAATTTAAATATTAAATATTTATTTATTAATTACAAAATTTGTAAGTATTTGATTTTGTATGTACATAAGTCCCCGCTTATTAATAATAAAGTATTTTTTATTTTATTTTTTGTAGAGTCTTAGTACAGTATAAACATAGTTTTATTTATTTACTAACCATTAGTATAATACAGTTTGAATAAATATTAATATAATTTATACAAATACTATATTAATAATTAATAATATAAATATTAAACACAGTATATTTTATACACTATAATAAATTATAATAAGTCATTTTTATAGTATATTTTAATGATGTAAGACTACAATTATATGTTTGTTTTAGCTTTTTGATCACTTTTTTGCTTTTTATTTTTTATTTTTTATTTTTTTTCAAAAACGGTAAAATATTTTATTGATAAAAAAATTAAAATACAAATTTCAAATGAGGAGAGATTGTGAGGGTTTCTTTCATCCATAAAAATTTATCATTTAATCGAAAAGTATGTTTAACAAATCTATAGATCGTAACCTAAGTTACGATTACCATAAGAAAGAGATTCATCCGGAAGTTTAGATAATAAAACATTTATATCAGAAAAGATAATACCTTTATAAATGATACATCATGTCCTACACTAAGTCCTGCAATCATTTCTCGTGCTCTCATTTATCTTTTATCCTCAAATATTAGTCCAATCAAAAAAGTGTAAAAAAGTATAAAATTAAATATATAAATACGTCAATAATATGCAAAGACAAACTTCTAACCAAAAGGACGTGCCTTTGATTAGTCATTTAAATAAAACCACGTTGGATTAAAGGTCTCGTGCACAACATAACAAACAATCATCGTCATGGCACCTTACTACACAATTCTATACATCATATTGTTGATACATTCTCATAAGCCTTCACATGGCCCCCGAAATGTTTCTGCCACAAAACCAAACCATGCCTTTAATGGAATAAACTATCTGCCATAAACACCAATGTCAACAACAATATAACACCAAATGATAATTAACAAAAAATAAAAAAGAACAACAATAATATCCAATCCACCTAATCAATAATTCAAACTCTATGAAACAAAGCATATTCATTTACAAGATTTGATTGAAGATCAATTTCAGTACAGATCTTAAACCCTAAAATCAAAAGACGATAAAGATAAAAAAAAATAGGGATTTTAAGAAGCTTGATAATCAAACTAAAGAAGAAAGACCGCAAACTAAAAATTTGAAAAAATTGAGATAACTCATCCGGACATATAACTTCTGAACAAATATAATTGGACAATCTAAAATTGTAGGGAGTTTTAGAGAGAGAGAAAATAAGAATAGAGAGATATAGTATTCTAATTCATCGAAAAAATTTCAATATAGATCTGGCGATCTAGATGAGGAAATGCTCACCGGCACCAAAAAGTCCTGGACAGTTCAGGTTTTAATGTTTTAAAAAGATAAACGTATAGTATTTATTTTATTTTTTTAATTCAAGAGTTAAAAATTGAGCTTATTCGCATTGATTTTGAAAGAAGCTAAAAGCTACAATCATTTGGGAAGGTACTTCTGTCTTTCCATTCTCAAACATTTTAAAATTAATTTCTTTATTTAATAGTTTATATTAACTTTTTAACAAGTACAATTCGGAGAAAAAAAAACAGTGTCACTTAGATTTTAGAAAAGCAGAAGTATAATCAAATTAAAAGCATAAGCAAAAATGGTAAAACTATAAGCTAAAACAAACAGAGTCTATTTATTGTTAACTATTTTGTTATGTACTAAAAACAAATCGTAATGTATCTCATGGGGTATATGTGACAACTCGGGTCAAATCCCGAGCCCAAACCGAGTTCCGGGTCTATCCCGTTTTCGGGGCCACAAACAAAGCTCAATAAATTAGCCTAACTAGCACACCAACTTGAGGTCCACAAGCTCACCACACTCCCCTCAAAAGATCATGATTTGTTAGGTGCGCTTGGTAGTTTATTTTAGGCTCTTATAGTAAGACAGAGTTCTCACATGTTACGATGTGGGACATTGTGGTGTTACAAACTCCCCCACTTAAATTTCTGACGTCCTCGTCAAGCCAGAACAGAACAAATAGCCCCCATAAGGCCCAGCTCGTCCTCTCTAGCCATTGTGGGATTACCGGGTTACTAGACGTCGTTTCCCCACCTCCGGCCCGAGCTTTCGAGAGTTGACTCTCATACCATATGTGACAACACGGGTCAAATCACGAGCCTAAATCAAGTTCCAGGTTTATCCCATACTCGGGCCACAAACAAAGCTCAATAAACTAGCCCAACTAGCACAACAACTTGAGGTCCACAAGCCCACCACAGGCCCCTCAAAAGATCATATTTGTTAGGTGCACTTGGTAGTCTATTTTATGCTCTTATAATAAGACAGAGTTCCCACATGTTACGATGTGGGATATCGGGGTGTTACAATATCATACTATGATTGTACTGTTTAATATTTATTTTGATAAAAATGAATAAATTATTGTGTACTACATTTAGCGACATGTGTATATGTAAGGGGCAAAAATGTTGTAGTGACACTTATCGTAGAACTATTATACATTATATGAATAAATGTCCATCCAAGATTGAAAAATTTATTCTTGATAAAATTTATAAACATGTATAATATAGTTATCTAAATATTTAACTTAATAGTAATTTTTAGATAACATCATCAATTTTTTCGAGAATAACGTAAAATTTTAATAATTTTATGAAAATAAATATATTATTTATTTATATATTATTAATAAAATCAATAACATTAAATTAAGTTATTATATATGAATAAATTAAAATATAAATTATTAACTAACATAGTTAAAAGCGAAAATGCAACAATATTCAATTTGGTACAAAGTCGCACCAATAAACAAATATATACTTTCTAAAATGTCCATTCATAAAAGTATGCACACGAGACTTGAAATATAAGCCATGTATAGGATAATAAAACCTTTTATTTATATAAGTAAATAAGTTATATAAATTATAATCATTCATCTTAAAGAGGTACAAAGACAAGAATATAACAATCCTTTTCACATATTGGAAAATTTAATTACACTCTAAAGATAATATATGTAATAAACACAATTAAAATAAATCACTTTGAAATGAAAATATTGATATGATCAAAACTATAAAATCAATCTCATATTTAGTTTTAGTACACTAAAATATAAGGAGGGAAGTTGTGAAGAGAAAGCACTAATTCAAGAAGAAACTATCTAAAACCCTGGACAACCAATAAAGACTATATTTAAGAGAATTAGTAAACTCCAGTAAACTAAAATCACTCAGTTCGAATTATAAATAGAGCAATAAAAATTAAATATGACTGACATGAATACTAATAATATTGTTTATAGCTAATTTTAAATGATAAAAAAATAATAAATATATGATCATATAGTGTACGAAACTAATATAAATGCGATGCTGGTATCTAAACGATCTCTCAACACGAAGCCACTTGTAGGTTACATGTAAACATGCCAAATAATTTCCATAAAGCTTCATCTAGGTAACTCATGTATTAGGGTAGTTTCAGAACAAATAAACGTAACTAATGATCATTAAACAAATAACTAATTTAGCAAATGTCCAATAATCATGCCAAGATTAGAAGTAACAAAAAATTATCACCAAAGTGTCGAATGAATCAAATAATTGATACAACATGTCAAATACCGATAAAAATATGTAATAGGTTGCTAAAAAATAAGGATAACAATACATACAACCAAATATTTTAAATTTGAGCATAGTTAGACAATAAAGTAAAAGATATGATAAACTAGGGAATGATAGTACGCTGAATGAGAATTTTATAATGATAAGAGTCATAAAATTTGAATAAAAACTTATTTTAATAAGAATCTTAGAAGCTCGGGTAGCACTACATAATTTTATGAATGATCAGATGTACAGAAATTAAGTTTAGTCAATGCAACTAGTCTGATCTGAATTGACCATAACTAAAAAGTTAAAGTAGGTTTCAAAAGCTTTCAACTGATATGACTCGTAATGTGTGACAAATAATAAATGAGATGAATTTTCAAAGTGGAAACAAAGCTGCAAAAATATGGTTAACACCCATAATTGTGTGGGTCGTACTATACCATCAGAACATGTGAATTTTATCATTGATCGGAATTATGAGTGTATAGATAATTTAATCAGATTTCTAAGTTAGTAAAGCAAGATAAATTCTAATATAAACACAATTTACTAGGCATTTTAGAAGTTACAAAATAGCATTACAGAGTATAAATACACACACACATATATATAATCAAATTTCACATAATTAGATTTCGAATATGAAAAATATGCATTATGCAAAAATTATGGGTATCGAAAAACTCTTTTCTGAAAAAACAAGAACTAATCAAATTGGATCTGTAATAAATTTACTATAATTTTTTCAAGGTAATATATCCTAATATGTGCACAAATACAAATTAAAGACATATATTCAAGAAAAAAGAGAACATATGTATGTAAAGCATGTAAAGGAGACGAATTACAAAGAAAGAAGGAGAACCCTGAACTACGATAGAAAAACGGATACACTCTTTTAGAAAAGAACTCTTATATACTACCCATCTTATTTTTTTTTAATAATTAGGATATAAAAACTAATTAATTATATAATTAATATATGTGTATATATAGCCGGATAGATTACATGTATCTATATTTTATTTACGAATAATTATCTCTATATAGTATTTAACAATATTAATATTATATATTTGTAATATAGTTATCTTAATTATTATTTTATTTTATCTTTATATAAATATTATATAGTTATGGATATTAGTTTTAATAATTTTATATATTATTTTATTTTATACAATTATAATATTGTTAAATATAACTATTTTTTCAATATTTTAAAAATAATGTAATTTAATAGAGTAAATAATAAACAAGCTCATATATCATTGCAATAAATTATTATTATTTGGACATATAAATTATTTGTAATTTGTAATATTCTTTAGATTGATATGTATTTGGATTGACCCGAGATTGAACAACTAGCTCCATTCTGCAAGAAAATTAAGATCGGCTTAAGTATTGGGAACATAGGCCTGCACAAGACTAATATAGCAATTTCTGATGATCATCGTAAATAAAATATGTATAGTAATTGTATTGACCTACTTTGTCATAGTATGTGATAGACTATATTTTGATATGTAGTGTAATAGTCACTTTTATAATATATTTAAGCCACATAATGATGTACTTTTTACTATACAATATAAAATATTTTAATATATACCAAAAATAAATCGTACTCAACATAAAATATCTTTATGTGTATGTCATGGAGTATCATACTACAATTGTATTGTTCAATATTTACTTTGCTAAAATAAATAAATTATTTTGTACAACATTTAGTGACAAATGTGTATAAGAGGCAAAAATGTACGATGACACTTATCATAGAAACTGCTATAAATAATATGAATCAATATCCTTCTGATATAGAAAAATTTATTCATGGCAAAATATTTGAACATGTACATTATATTTACCTAAGTATAAACTTAAGAGTAACTTTTAGATAACATTGTCAACTTTATTGAGAATAACGTATAATTTGAGATATTATATATGAATAAATTAAGATATAAAGTATTAACTAAACATAGTTAAAAGTTAAATGCAACAATATTCAATTTTGTACAAAATCGCACCAATCAACAAATATAAAAGATTTCTGAAATGTCGATTAAAAAAATATGCACATGAGACTTGAAATATAAGCCACATATATAGTAACAAAACATATTTTTTTACAGTAAATAGATGTTATATTAATTATAATCATTCATCTTAAATAATAATCATTTCCACATATTGAAATAATTAATTACACTCGGAAGATAATACTTGTAATAAATATAATTACAACAAAGCATTTTGAAACGAAAATATTGATATGACCAGAACTAGAAAATCAATCTCATACCAAAACGTAAGGTGGGAAAGTCGTGTAATGAAAGCACTAATTCAATAAGAAATTATCTAGCTAGAATTCTGGACAACCAAGAAAGAAGTGCAATAAGCAACTACACAACATAAAAAAACTAGATCTAAGAGAATTAGTACACTCCAGAAAAGTAAAATCATTCAAATAAAATTACAAATAGAGAAAAAATCGAATAAGAATGACATGAATGCCAATAATAATTAATGATTATAGCCAATTTCAAATACGATAAAAACTAACGAACATGTGGCAATATAGTGTACGAAACAAATACAAATATAAATATAAATACGATACTGGTATCTAAGTAGCCTCTTAACACGGAGTACCCATACGTTACATGTAAACATGCCAAATAATGTCCATAAAACTTCATATAGGCAACTCATGCGCTAGGGTCATTTTAGAACTAAACAATCTTAACTAATGATCACTAAACAAACAACTAAGTTAAGAAATGTCCAACAAATCAAAAACTATCACTAAGGTGTCCAGTGACTCAAATAATGGACACAACATGTTAAATACTAATAAACTATGCAAATATGTTGCTAAGTAACAAGGATAATAATACATACAACCAAATATTTTTAATTTAAGTTAGACGATAAAGAAAAAAGTTACGATAAACTAGGGAATGATAGTACACTAATAAGAGTTTTATGTTGATAAGAACCATAAAATATCAATAATAACTCAATTTAATATAACTTTTAAAAGTTCAGGTAACCATCCATAATTTCATGAATGATCATATTGCAAAGTAAGCAAATTTAGTCTATGCAATCAATCTGATCTCAATGGACCATAACTAAAAAATTAAAATAGGTTTTAAAAGCTTTCAATTTATGACTCAAAATTTATGACAAATAATAAATGAGATATGAATTTTGAAGTGGAAGTAAAGCTGTAAAATTAGGTTAACACCTATAATTGTGTGGGTCATTTTATACCATCAGAACATGTGAATTTTATTATAATCAGAACTAAGAAGGTATGGAGAATTTAATAAGATTTTTTAGTTGGTAAAGTAAAGATTTCTTTTTACATAAACTTAATTTACTAGGTATTTTAGAAGTTACAAAAGAGCATTACTGAGTATAAATATACATGTAACAAAGAGAATCGAATTTCACATAATTAGAGTCTGAATATGAGAAATATGCATTATGCAAAAGATGTAGGTGTCGAAAAACACATTCTAAAAAGCTAAGGACTAATCAAATCGGGTCTGTAAGGAACTTACTATATTTTTTTAAAGTGATAGATCTTAATATGTGCACAAAAATGAATCAAACACATATATTCAAGAAAAAAGTGAATATATATGCAAAACATGTAATGAAGACGAATTACAAAGAAAGAAGAAGAATCGTCACCTAATTGTGCGTTAAATCTCCTTCATAAATTTTATTTTCTTAAACCAGATTCCCAAAGAGCAAAGGTTGAACTACTACAGAAAAGGGGATACGCTATTTTAGAAAAACACTCCTATATACTACCCATTTTTATTTATTTTCCTTTAATAATTAGGATATAACAAATAATTAATTATATAATTAGTATATATGTATATATGTCCGGGTATTATAATATATATATATATATATTACATTTCTAAATAATTATTTTTAAATATATTTAATAATATTAATATTTTATATTTGTAATGTATTCTTCATAATTATTATTTTATTTTATCGTAATGTAATTATTATATAGTTAAGGATATTAGTCTTTAAAATTTTTATATACTATTTTATTTTATACAATTATAATATTGTTAGATGTAACTAACTTTCTAAAATTCTAAAATAAAAATTTGTGATATAACTCTTTTTTTCAATATTTTAAAAATAAGGTAGTTTAAGAGAATAAATGATAAACGAGCTTATATATCATTGCAACAAAATATTATCATTTAGACCTATATACTATTGCACTTTGTACAATACTTTAGATTATGTCAGATATACTAAGTAATGATGATCAGTCTGTATAGTCAGTGAATAGGTTTATACTTGTACAGAGTCAATAAGACTGAAGGTATCTCACTGAAGGCACATAAAATAAGAATGAAACCATTCCAGTGAATGATTCTTCAGTCAGTCTTAACCATCATACCCTAATAATGATTGTAGAGATGATGCTTAAGTGATTTCATCAAAATAGTGTATTTCAGTCTTAGAAATTGAGGATCAGTGAGCTTCAAGTTTCAGTGACAGAGAAAGTGCTCTAGCCATGTACTGAAAACTCAGCCTGAAGCTGATATGGAGATGCTGAAGCCATTTCACTGATATTCCGCAAAGTGTCACTGGGACTGATAATTCAAATGTTCAGTGACTGAAATACAGGACAAAGGAAGTTAATGCAAAGCCAATTCTTGAGGAGCAAGTTTACATTGAGAAGACACATTTCTGAGCAGAAGATTGAAGATTAACAAACTGGCAGATCAAAACAAAAGGAACAGAGCTTTGTGTTTGGGACCACAAAGGTCAACAGTAGCAAACAAAAGGCAGCATTTACCAGTTTGGGAAATGTGCAGTGAAAGCATCATTTTCATGTATCAGTCTTTCTAGGAATGTTTTCACTATGTAACTTGTACCAAAGCATTTCTTTCTTTGTATGTTTTTCATTCAGA
>JAUEJK010000118.1:2161736-2171963 GCA_032274865.1 Eryngium alpinum
TCTAGATCCTCCTCTTCAATGTCATCAGACGCCACCACTAAATCAACTTCTTCAAATGATTTTAAAGTTGCAAACTGCTTTTCATAGTATTCCTTTTCACCTACAAATAATATTCACCCATAAGAACTGGGCAAAAGTGGTAGATGTGGAAAAGAGGAGGCAGCAAACGCACTGATGTTACGCATCAAATGTCAAGATTTTACCATTGCACACATATGTAGAACAATTATCTTATACCCATGACATTGTAAACATATTCTGCTAAATGTAGAACTACCTCTCATAACAAACAAACTTGTTATCCAGCATCTATGCTTCTGTGGTAATAAATTGACTTTCCCAAAACAGAAAGTTTGGCCTATAGAACTTTTAGAAAATTCGTAGTTTTATATCTATAAAAGGTTTGAATCTTGATTAACTTTCCAAGGTGTGGAGCGAGTATTTCCGGTGGTGGGGTGCCAAAAATTGTTGACTCGTCAAAACTATTTTTTTTCTCTCTTATAAACTCTACTTTTTAGTATACTCTAGAAAAAACAACTCCAATGATTAGGAAGTGGAAACCCAAGTTGCATTATGTATGTGTATAACTTCAAAAAAAAAAAAAAACTAAGCTCTAGATATAAGTAGATAGATTGTACTTCATAACTTTTGTATGTACAAATTATTGTATTTTACTACTTTAGTAGCGTGCCAAAATTTGGCAACCCCCTGCAAATTTGGAACTTCAATGGAGAGCCAACTAGGGTGTTAAAGCCACATAGATTTTGGCACCACCACTGAAGATGGTCTAATATCAAAATATTAAAAGCATCACTCTTCATACATAAACATTAATCTCCTTTGATATGCACATAAACAGCAACTCAATATTAAATTTAAATCAATACAATTCATAGTTACAATTCTAACTCATTCCTTTCGCAAACAAAAAAACAAAATCTAACTCATTCCATCCATTAACACTTGAACTTCATATTCAACCAAGTAATTATGTGTGTGTGTGTGTGTGTGAAAGAGAGGGGTAATTGACCTTCAGTCAAGGCAGTAGAATTGGCGAGACCAGAGATAGAAAAAGATTCGAGATCAACAGCAGAACGGACTGAGTCTGGAAGTCTGGAAACAAAATCATTTTTGATGGAGTTAACTGAGTTACGGCGACTGAGTCTTCCTCGCCGCCCGCTGCCACTCCAACTCGGCGTCCGTTCTCCTCCGTTCACCGGCGACAACAAGGGCGCTTTAGCATCACCGGATTCTCTCTCCATATATCCACACACACAAAATTTCCCTGTCAACAGTAAACTCTCAAACTCATAAACCAGCAGCAATTTATATAGACCGAAACAGAGTAGCCACAAATAATTACAGTAAAATACAAAATAAGATATTTGCTACTTTTTGAATAGGACAAAGTATTAAAAATTGAATTTACAAAAAGTGTTACTTCTTTATATATATATATATGTGTGTGTGTGTGTGTTTTCAGTTACAGAAATGTAAAAGTAACCAAAAAGTATATACGCAGATGCTTCTATAATTAAGAGGGCGCACTGTCATAATTATTTTCTGAGATGAGTTCTATTGTTCTGCAGCTATTTGGTTAACTTGTATACATATACGTGTGTGATTTTTTACATTTCAAATAAATACATTTTAATTTTTATTTATCTAAATATGATAGATATATTAAATAAAATTAAGTTATAAAATTAAATAAATTATACCAATGTTAAAAAAGTTATATGATTTATTTTTTTGTCTTATTATTTAATTTCAGATATTAGACTAATATAAAAGTGATACAAATATTTTATAATAAAATTATAAAGGAAATAATAAAAAAAAGATACATATTCATTTCCAAAATATAAGAAAATAATTTTAAGATTAAGACCGTAAAAATAAAAAGGAATCAAAGAATACAAATTTATACTGAAAAGTTTGTTCAAATTCTATTCCATTCATTATCTACTCTATATTCTATCATCTGTTATATTCAAACCAACTAAACAGGATTCTTCTACCAAATATGGTATCGTTAAATAGAGTTGACTAAATACTAGAGTAATGACAAATTTGAGAAATAAAATAGAGTAGCTTTCCCAAAAGAAATTGTTGCTACAATTTCACAAGTCAATGTTTGTTCCCTCATGAAAGTTGTCATCATATTAAATAATAAAAAATAATACATTTTAATTCAGAATACTTCTTCTGAATTTTTATTATCAAATACTACTACTTTTCCAAATGTAAATTTGGGGGTTTTAGTAGACTTTCTGATGTTTGAGTAGACCTTTTCTTTACTTAATTCACGTATAAATATGTATAAACTTCCTCAAGTTTAAGTACATTGTTAATTCGTTATAATTTAAAATAAAAACAGGTCAGGAGTATATATATTATATATATAAACAAGAAGCAAGAAGCTCGCGCTACACGCAGCAGCGCGCAAAAACCACACACATCTATTGTGCAAACTCGGGTACGATCATGGTATAGTATTATACA
Source organism: Eryngium alpinum (assembly GCA_032274865.1). NCBI lineage: Eukaryota > Viridiplantae > Streptophyta > Magnoliopsida > Apiales > Apiaceae > Eryngium > Eryngium alpinum. The sequence continues at coordinate 2,164,242 of JAUEJK010000118.1, forward strand.
CCACAATTATATAGAACACCCTGCGAATGTCGTATACATTAACATTTTTTTTTATTGATTTTCATATGTTCAGCAACTACACACACCAAATATGAAACTTGCTATTTTCTTGAATACCCTTGCCTACTCCCCGCCTCATCCGCTATGTTTGTTACTCATCCTCTAATTCCGACTCTTCAATGTATCGTGATGGTATTAAGTCCAACTCTATCGAGTCATAACAGACATAAGATTGCATTAGGTCCAGCATTGGACACTCTGACACCACATTCTTAAGACAAAAACACAAACTTGTTAATATATCACCATATTTGACACGTATCACATGGACACTCATACCTGACTCCACGGGTTACCAGTGTTCGCTCGTGTAACAAGACTTCTGACCAAGCTCCAAACACAAAAATCTCAATTTCTAGAAGTTGGATGGAGGCGCACAACTATCATTAGGATATCAAACTATCAGCACCACTTCCACATTCAGTTATTTCTTCAATACTATACTGCTATTTAGATATCTCGCTAACCAAATCCAGGTTTCGCAAGGTTCAGAAACTAAATTACTTGAAGCCGTCTGAATATTTCACGTATACCAAGGATAAATATTATTATAAATATTATAAGTTTACAAGGATCCAAGAAACAACATATATGCGTTTCATACCATTCCAAACTTACAGCTGTTCTTTCCATATACGGCCAGCCACTTTTAGTTTCAACTCCTGTCTGTCGCCACCTGAGAAAAAAAGCGCCATGCTTCTCTGAATAATCAGTCCGTCTAGACTGTCTCGGACTGTTTTATGACTATCACGGATGCTCCTCGGAACGCCTTGCCATGTCAGTTTCCTACCATGTCCGCCAACTTCTAGACTATAACTAAATTTTTTGGCGTCATGATCGTCGCCCATAAACCGAAGGAAAGCCATGTAAACAGGAGCCATTCCTATATGGAAAGCCTCAAAATGCAAGCAAAATTGGTGGTTAAAACAGTTGAAAACCTGCACCGAATAGGATAAATCATTAATTTGCAACAAGGAAGCCTGAAACTTTTAAAGCTTGTTATATGCTTAATCTTCTCAAGCAAGGCATAGGCGAAATACCAACCTAAACTAGACTTAAAACCTAATTTTCATACATATTAGTTAATTGTGTTTATGACTGAATCAATTGAACACATGTGACTCTCAAGTGCCTAAATTCCGTAACCAATACGTCTTTTAAAGTTAGTCTTCTAGTTATGTTCTAAATTTCTTCCTATTTACTTTCCCTTTTCTTTTATTATTCCCTGTACCCATTTTCCCCTTCATTTTCACTGCCAAAGCTGTATTGCGTGTCCAGCTTTGTAAAGGACAACTTTTTAGATTTATTCTAACCCTAGGCAGCAGAATTTTCTTCTCAAACAAGTTTTGTAATACTTTTAATTAGATGTAACTAGAATAGGCTGATGCACAAAACGTGCAAACGATGTTCATAGCCCACTGGCGGTGATAAGTTTACAAACTCCAGCGAGTAAGATAAAAAAATATCTCCCTCCATCATTCTTTATTGTAAGTAATCTTAGTAAATATTATACTTACCAAGAACTACATTTATTACATTGAATTGGCAACTAATACAATACGTTAGTACAATTTCAACCTTTTACTATGCATTATAAACCGAGACAGACACACACACACACACACACACACACACACACACAGAGAGAGAGAGATTACTCCCTCCATTCTTTATTGTAAGTAATCTTAGTAAATATTACACTAAACAAGAACTACATTTATTACATTCAATTGGCAATTAACACAATACCTAAGTACCATTTCAACCTTATACTGTACTATGCATTATAAACAGAGAGAGAGAGAGAGAGAGAGAGAGAGAGAGAGCAGTCCTACAATCCTGAGTCCTGACTATCAGTTTGTCCCTCTCAATGAACAATGAGAGTTGGTTGAATCCTGATTATTGCCCCTTCCGAAACTCTTGACTTTGTTCATGATCTTTATATTCATGCTTATGTGTTCTACTGTGGCAGCTTGAATTTTTTATCTCATATTTTTTTAACTCTTAACTTCATTCATGATCTTTCACTATTGTATATATATATATACATATATATATATATATGGGTTGGTTCCAGTGAGAACCTAAATAAATAAGAACTTTGAGAACTTAAAAAGAAGGTGGCATTTTTATAAATAAAAAAATCTTTTAAAAAAATCGCTAGTATTTTTGTAAATAAGTGGAAGTTTTGAAAGATACGGTGCAAAACAAAAAACATTGTAATGTTTTCTGTGTTGTACCTTGTCTTACAATGTGACAAGATTCCATACAATTCAACAAAATTCTAAAAATGCAACATAATTTGCGCACAATGCAATACAATTTAACAAGGTTCTCAAATAATTAGGTTCTCACATGAGCATACTCCTATATATATATATGAGTGAGAGAGAGAGAGCTATCTGAAGCAGTCTATCAGTTCGTCCCTCTCAATGACAATGAGAGCTGAATCCTGATTACTGACCCCTTCCGAAACTCTTGATTTTGTTCATGATCTTTATGTTCACGCATTCTACTGTGGTAGCTTGAATTTTTTATCTCATAATTTTTTTAACTCTTAACTTCGTTCATGATCTTTGAGTACTGCATAGAGAAGTTGAGACTAAAAGTACCTTTGGAGTCTAATTGATACATATACATTAAGGGCAGTATCCCCAAGGCAAGTTTACTATCCCTGTTCTTTCTGAAGATTATTATTACTCTGAGAAGCACAAGTTGATCAATTGCTTGATATTTACTATTGTTATGTTATCCGCTTGAAATTCTTGTTAATTCTCAAATTGACTTAGGTAGTGTTTGGGAACTTGGAATTGATTTAAAATGATGAATTGACACAATTCACTTGTTTGGGAATTTGAAAGAATTTGGATTTGGAATTGCTTCAATTTCATGCTATTCAAGCTTTAAGCTAATTTTTGGGAATTTCAAATCTCACCTCAAATTATGTCATTTGAAATCCCAAGTATTCAATTTTTAAATTTGAATTCAAACATTTCAAATCAAATCTACATTTCCAAACACACCATTAGAGTTTTGCCATTTTATTCATGATAATTACATTTTTATTTACTTGCATCGAGAATTAGTTTGGAGCTATCCCTAGTTGTGATACTCTTGGATTCGGAAATCGTATTTTTTGTTGATTAGATTTAATTTAAATACATAAGATACCATTTATTTTTAGTCAATATTACAGTTCACCGTGGATTGGTGATTGGAGGGTTCAGTTATTTAATAGTTAAACATAATAAAGGTTATTAGGTTCGATATTTCAGCCATAAAATAATATAAATATGTCCGAGTATAAAATTTCAAGTATTGTATGGGACACCATTGTTACGTTCGGACTTCTTAGAACAATAGTAAAACACTGGTCTGGGAATGACATCTTCCTTAGAATATTGGGTTACAAAATCAACTCCTTTCACCGGGAAAAGTGCTACCCAATGCCCACTAACAGATCTCAGGAAGCCTACAAGTTTTGGGGAGAAAAAACAAATATGAAGGAAAAACCAACCTCAACACAGCCATTAACAAACTGTTTTTACAATATTATATACTTTATATTTATTACTGTTCTATCCAAATGGTTGTTAGAAATTTCTGCAGACCATGCAGGGCATATATACTAATAGAATAAACATTACCAACAGTGATGCCCTAATATATACCAAGGACACTTTTTTCTAACAAAAGGCCTGGTAAATCTCATACCACTCGCCGTCTTCATCATCGACTTCTAACACTGTAGCTCATCCTACATTAAATCTCCGCTTTAAATCAAGCACAAATGCAGCAGCTTATGAATTGCACTAGAATATCCCTGAAAAGAGGAACTAGTCGACTAAAGGGAGTAATGAATAAAAAGCAAGCTTCATAATCGCTCATTTTAATCTTAATCGTGGAAGGCGTTCATATCTGCCACATTTTGGTGGCATCTTACTCTCTTCCAGGGGCGGAACCACATGGGGGGAAGGGTGGGGGCTGGCCCCCTCAGATGCCTATGTATGTATAGTATATACTGTATATTTGAAACAAATCTGTACGTAGCTCAGTGGTAAGGCGATTTTTCCTGGTAGAAAACGTTAAAGTTTTAATAGGACAATCTTAAAAACCATGTATTTTGTGGGAGAGAGTCGAACAATGCTCTATTGGTGTAAAACCTTAAGCTGGAACTATAAACCCCTGCACCACCTTGACAATTTTTAATGAGGTAAAAATTTGTTAACGTTAAGAACTTACACCCCCCCTCCCTACCACCAATCAAAATTTTCCAGTTCCACCACTGCCTCCAATGCAGTGTAAGCAAATTCTTCCAGAAGAACAAACTATACTTCCTATTAAGACCCCCTGTTCAAATTTCTTAGCTCCATTCTAAGTGGTCCTTTTTTTTGGGTAGATGCTAAGTGGTCTTTCGAATCTGTTAATCTAACATGCGGAACTGATAAATGTAACTTCTTCTTTCCGCTACTTCTCAGTAACAACTTTACAAGTAACTTAGCGAGACTCACGTCGTCCTTACTCATATGGGTCCATTTTAGTTGATTGATTAGAATACTCTATCTAATATTGCTCAGATTTCATATCCACACTATACATGGATACAAGTACCTGGGGGTCAATCTTTCCTTTAATGCTGGTTTTAAAATCTACAGAGTAGCTTGAGTGCACTAATATAATAAAATATTACAAGAAAATGTAACCCTTCAATCATCACAATTATGTATATGACGTGAGTCTCATGGCATGCATAGATATCAAAGCTCTAACATTCCCCTCAAGGTTGCATGTCAGTATGTGTAAAGGGAAGGGGAGGGGGGGGGGGACACACACACAGAGAGAGAGAGAGAGAGAGAGAGAGAGAGAGAGAGTTCTTACAGTCAACATCCATGTCGCATTCTCCACTTCATGAGGATTAGCTTTAACATACCGGTGATTAAAAGTGCTCCCATCATGCATGTCAACGTTATGATCATCCTTGAGATGCTTGACAAGGAACATGATATCACCAGTAACAGGGCATTCAGCTCCAGCATAAGGGCAATTGTAAGGGCGATGCCTGAAACAATGATCCTTAGAACTGAGCAATTGGAAGTAATAATGCCATAAATAATCAAACTAACGTCCGTGAGGAAGTACCTGCAACTTTGTTCATGCCTGAGCCTGCTGTGGTAGGAAAATATTTCTTCACAACCTAGAAACTGATACTTGCACGGCAACTCTAGCGACTCGGCAACTTTCTCCAAAGCAAGACATCTAATATTTCCAAGTTCTTGGCGGCAAATAGGGCAAATGTTGTGTACTTTAGACTTGCAGCTTTGACATAGAGTGTGGCCATTTGGACACTGTATAGAAGAACAAAAAAGATAAATAAGATGTAATACTGTGACAAGATAGTGACCAGCGACTTTTCTTCTTAAGGTGTGTAGCTACAGGAAAACTGCTTAATTCCAGTTGTTTATTGAGAAGAAGGTGATGAGACATAACAAGGAGATATACTTCCTTGGTCACCAAAATTATTTAGAACACTATAAGCTCGTAATAACACAGGTTATAAAGATAACTGTGCATCTGCATATAGCTTAACTTTTGCAACCACATGAAATGTCTTTTACTAGGGTTCTTTAAAAAGAAAAGTTGGAAAAGAAGTGCTTGCCACCCGATGAGAGCAGTCCCTCCCTTAAGGATATACCCCTATGTGTATGTATGTATATTCCAATGAAGCTACAGTTTTCCTAGCTTCTCTGTTTGAATCATGTATGATATACCTGATTGATGGGAGGATACATTGAATTCATGCAAACAGGACAATCAAGCAAGTCATGCACTGCACTGTTGGATGCCATTCCTCCTTTGCCACCAACACTGGCAGATTTGCGGTAAGGGGAACTTCTGAATTCCACATTTGCAGTTTCTACATCATAATCAGCTAATGTAACACGAGACTCGGTTATGTCCTGGTAGACACTGCCTCCAGGAGCCATCTTTAATCTCCTCTAATAATAATCTGAATGAACACTACTGTTTTCCTGATTGTTTCAATTTCTGATGTCCAAGGTAAGCTCCTGTCAGACATAACCAGCAATAAAAAGTTATACTAGCAGAATTTTTTATCATATAAGGATGATCGTATTGTAACTGCAGTTAACTTAACAGAACTCTATCTGATAACATTTTGTCTTAGCTCTCAGATGTTTGCGATAGTCAGAACTCCAAAATCATCAAACTTTTTCTCATAATGAAACATAAAAAATCTTATGCGATGAAACAGGAAAATTGAGGCCGACACTCTGGAGAAATAGGGCCGAGTATTGGCATACACTAAGGCAAGGAGATATTTGATGCTGCAAAGGCATAAACCTAAAAGGTAACTTCTTAAAGAGTTAATTTCATCAAACATTAATTAAACAGAATATACAAAACAAAATCAACAAGTCCAAACATTTCAGTCAAAAAAACAATAAAATCTAAACAATTAACAAGCAAATTCTAAATCTTCACTATTCTCAAGAACAATCAATCAATTACAGAATCAGCAAAACAAAAAACCCAGATAAGAAAATCACAAGAGTTCATCAAATCAGCTAAAAAAAGGGGCAAAAACTAACCAGATAAGTGAAGAAGATGAAAACCCAGATGAGGAATTGGACAGAGTTGAATGAATAATTGATTGATTGATTGATTAGGGGTTTGGGTAGTAAAGATGGTGAGAGGAAAGAAGACAAAAAGAAGAGTGGTGAGGTGGAGGTTGGAGCGTGAGAACTGAGGAGTAAAATGAAATGATTTTCTATATCTACGTGCAACTAGCTACTACCCTAATAGATAACTCCATTCATGTTTAATACAGGGGTGTGAGTTTTCAGTACGTAATTTTAATATACTTTTTATAAAAAATATATTAATGGTAAAATTTAAGTTTTAATTTAATATATTTTCTATATAAAATATTACATAAAATTTATTTTTAATTCAGCTCGCCTTTAAATAAAATAATACTTTAAAAGAAAAAATGTAACTAAAATATAATACTGTAAATATATATAAAATCAATACTTAGATCTCATATGTTTGATTGAAAAAATTAAAATTTTTAAATTTTAAATTTATACCTCGTGCCTTTTTTATTTGTAGGAAGTGAATATCGAACTAAAAAATAATTTATAAATATTTTTTATTATAATTTTATTATTTTTAATAAACTAATATTTATTTATTTTAATAAATAAAAATAAGATATATTAATTTATAAAAATACTCTTTATAATATTTATTAATTTTAATAAAATAATATATATTAATTATTGATTTTGATAAATTAATATTTAAAAAGTTTAAATAACACTTAAAATATATAAATTTTAATAATTTTTATTTATAATTTATTCAGTAAAAATATATATTTTTTTAATATTTATTAAAGAAAAAGTAATAATTTTTTTTATAATTAAAAAATATTATATATTATTTTTAATAGATAATATTAAAATTAATTATTTTTATTAATATAATATTTATAAAATTAATAAAATTTTATTTAAATTTTATTTTAAAATTAAACTGGAATGAATTCCATCCTTATAATAATTTTATAATTGCTGATTACCGAATAAAAGCCCGAGTCCTTTTATTTTTATCTTTTATAACGGGTTATTTAAATTTTAT
>JAUEJK010000118.1:2454088-2465092 GCA_032274865.1 Eryngium alpinum
ATCCAACCCAAACCCCAATATTGTGAACCTAATGGCATTTGGATATAGGTCATATACAGGTCGATAGTCATAACAGCCCATAGTAGAGTTATTCTAAATGAGTCTCTTTGGACATCGACTGGAGTATCTTGGCTTCTTAGGTTACCTCAGTCTGAAAAAAGGCACTCAAAGCATGATCTTTCTCTTAGTAACTGACATTAGTTATTACAGCATGTCGTCTAGTAATTATCAATCTTGACTATTAATTGTTATTTCGTTACTTGGATTCTCTTCCCTACTTGTTCTCTTTCAACTTGATAACAATTTAGTGGCATGCACTTGAATGATGCAGGAGGTTGGCAAGAACACTAGTGACCATAGACCCAAGTAACACAAATAAAGGTTGATGTATGGAAACCCAATCCTTCAAGTAAACAGATGATAAATACACGTGAAGAGAAGACGTACCGAGTTGCTGTGATAAAGACTCCATTTGGCTGAGAGAAAGATGCACGCATGCAGGATGCTGATCTATTGCATTAAACTATCTGAGCCCACAGCAAATACTGTTGATAGCAAAAGCCAGCTTTTGACAACTAATGGGGTGGTTCATCAGGTTGTTTGGTCAAGTCTATTCATAAATGTCAGCATATAAAGTAAATGGCAGACTTTTGTGGTCAAAATATTAGAATCTCCTAGCATTAGCTTTAGTGTATAAAGAGAAGGTTCATTGACTATATATCTAATGTACCGACGATATTTGAGATTGCTGATTGCATATTGATGTTCTTATGTGCAAGTTGTTATACATAGCTTAGAACATTATAGTTCCTCGATTCAAGATATCAACATTGTTCTGTCATTTTGTTTTGCGTTTTGAGACTAGATTTCTTTGTTCTAGAAAGATGCAGGTTAATATACCTGCGCATGTGTTGTCGTCATCATTATACTAAGCTTTTTTCCCAATAAAGTCGGGGTAGGCTAACACGAACTTGTGCGTGTGTATAACATTTAAAATGAAAAATAAGATCTCATGAAAAAGAATCAACATTTGAATCAGCATAACAAGGTTATAAATGCACTCTTGTTTTTTTCTGTGTTTTTTTTTTACTTCTAACCCTATATACAACTCATCGAAGTACAGTTCTATGTAGTATCATCCTCTGAATCACTAGAGCTGCTCTTTGATTTATCTGACATGAAATTTGGTGGCAACAAAGGGAACTTCACAGAGTTCTTATGAGCAGCTGAATTTGATGACGAAGAAGATGATCCATTAATGGCTGATAAACTTTTCCTCTTCTGCATATTTCTTGTTATGTCAATACAAACTTCATCAACCATTCCAAGAAAATCTTTAACTACAACAAATATTTGAAGTGGTTGCGCCCCTTTGTTTTTTGAAGCTCCTGCTTCATAATATTCTGTTGTTCTCTTCACAAGTTCAATTATACTTGTGAAATCTGTCTTTACTACTCTTAGTTCTGCTTCGGCTGCATCGAGGAAATTCTTCATTTCTTGAATATACCCTTCTCCTCCACCACTAATGGCACATTCTCCAACAAGTTTTCGGATTTCTGCAATGTTGTCAGAGAGACTCGAGCAAGCTTTATGTAAGCCATCGTAATCCAGTTTTGCAGCTTTCTTTACATTAGAGAATTGGGAACTGATTCCACCTACAATTGGCAATCCAAGCATTATGTATTCATTTTCTTTGTGCTCTTTAGGTTTTGAACTGTCCATAATCTGACCACCAGAGTTTTGGCTGTTTCTGCTGCCGCTGCGACTGTAGTTTCTATTGATCACGCAGCGTTTACCCTCTGCTCGGACTACTTCTTCCACAACAAAGTGAAGCAATGTAGTTTTTCCATCTGTGCTTTTAACATCAGAGAGTTTTCGCAAGGAATTCAAGTTGAAAGCTTGTGCATTTCCTCTTGAAGTTCCTGCATTCATACGATTTCCAGCCTTCAAAACAGCTTCCAAAAGTTTAAGCAAAAGCCCCCGAGTTTTCAGCTCCTTACAACCAGATTCAAGTATTTCTAAAGATTGCTTAAGGTGGAGAATTTCGGAGTCATAATTTGATCTAAACAGCATAGCATCGAATCGAGTAAATGCAGATGGAACAGCCTTGAGGATATGATAGAGGAAAGATTCAGCATCAGCAAGTCTTGTGTGATCATCATCAAATGCAAGAATATCTAATTCTTCTTCTTTTGTAGGAGCTATTCTGTTGAGCTTTTCAAGAATGTCTACATCTAAATCTTTGCCTTCAATAAGAGCATCGACTATTTCTTTGCGCGAAACGGATAGAGATCTGAGTATAATGGATATGTTTTGGGACTTTCTAGTGTCAAGAATAAAAATCTGAGAGGGTGGACCTGATTTCTCTCCTTTTGGACTTGCCATGTTGCTACCTTTTTTAGGAGATTTTCGGTTAGTTACCACAGTTCCAAAAAGGGCTTCCATAAGTTCACCATCAACCCTAAATTTTCATAAAAAAATCAAACATGTAAGATAGAACATAGAACATGGTGCTTATGACTTCAAAAAATGAATATCTGGAAAGAAGTTTAATACATAATTACCTGAAAGAACCACCCTTGACTTTGTCCCAAACCATTGAATGCTCAACATTAGCATTCACTTTATCCCAATGCAAAGGCTTAAATTTCACCTGACCATTTTCATTTCCTGTCACTTTTTTAAGAGGTGGGGGTGGTATAAATGTAGCGGAACTGCCCGTTTTTTGTGGTGGAGGTGGTGGTGCAGCCGGAGTTTTTTTCAGTGGAGGTGGAGGTGGCAGTGCTGAAGATGAAACAACTACAGCAGGAGGAGGAGTTGGTGGTGGAGATTTTCTGTTAGTTACCACAGATCCGAAAAGGGCTTCCATAAGTTCACCATCAACCCTAAATTTTTAGAGAAAAAAATCAAGAAAAACTGTGAGATATAAAAGCAACAAGGTGCTGGAAATAAAGAAGAAGAGAGAACGGTTTATAATTACCTGAGTGAACCACCACTGTCTTTGTCCCAAACTGTTGGATGCTCAACATTAGCATTCACATTATCCGAATGCAAGGGCTTATATTTCACCTCACCATTCACTTTTTCGAGTAACGGTGGAGGTGGAGTTGACTTAAATGTGGTTGAATGGCCTGTTTTCGGGGGTGGTGCAGCTGGAGTTTTCTTCATTGGTGGTGGATGAGGCAGTGACAGTGCTGATGATGAAACAACGGTAGGATGCGGTGGTGTAGGAGGAGTTGGGGGTGGAGATCGCGAAGATAGTTGAACGAACGAGTCTTGTTTCACCACAGTTTTAACATGATTTTTCTCTTCATCATTAGGCCAAATATGCGAAGAAGAAGATTTCCCTCTGAGCAAATGAGCTTCTTGAATTGGAGGCTTAGATTTCTTGATTTTTTCCCCTTTATTACTAATCACCTTCTTTTCTTCTTCTGTATCAAAAAACTCATCTTTATTAAACTTTTCTTTTTCCAGCTTTTCTTCCCCTTCCAATTTTCTCCAATAAAGTACATCCAAACCTTCCTCATCAACAATAACTCCCTTTAAATTACCATTAACTCTCACAAAATCATCACCTCTATGAGTCTCAATCGAGCTAACATTCTTAAAACTTGCATTAGCAACAACACGATTCTTTCTCCGTTGCACGTACCTCGTAACCAAGAAGAAAAACAATGCTGATATAACAATAGTACCAGCTGCTGTTGCAACAACTGCAGTAACAACAGCCTTTTTGGTCGAAGATTTCGATGACGATGGGGCTGCCGGAACCCCTGCCTGAGGCTGCTCCGTCGGTGTTTTTGGAGAAGGTGGTGGCAGATTATCAGTAGAATTTGGTGTTATAGCAATTGGGGGAAGCCCAAATGGGTAAAAAGTTTCAATATTTTGAGAATTGGATTGACAAGAACATTGAGGTATTGTAAAAATATTGTACCAAAGAATGAAAATGTAAAGAATAAATTGAAACTTACTCATATTCAAGAAACTTTCAATAGAGTTCTTGATTAGAATGTTTTGTGTATAGCCTTAATTTGGACATGTTTGATTAGATTACTCAACTAGTTCCAGCTATTGGGGTTTGGTTTTTTCGGGTGACAATTTCAAGAAAAGTTGGTTAGTTATTTCTGGTTGTTTTGAAGGTTCCCGGGCTATTCATTTTCAGGAAATGACAAATAACCCCTTTGGCACCAATGAAGCCATGCAAGGTCATAGGTGGGCTAAATGGTAAATTAGATTTAGATATTGAACTATGACCATGTAGTTTTCTAAAAATAGAATCCAAATAAGGTGGTTTTGGTTGTTTATCTATGTGCCAACTTATTATTTGATGAATTGTTGATTTGGTAAAGATTAAATTAAGAATTTAATTAACATTATTTTATATTTAGTGTTTACATCACAAGTAAGAATTCATCAACAAAATCGGCACTGCCGGCTTACGTCCAAATCCCAAGTCAAAAATAATTTGGTATTTTGGATGATTAAGTCACATCTAGAAGACTTTATCAAATTCAATTTTAGCTAACCAAGTCACTAACTTCCATTAGTGACAAAGTACTCCACTAATATTATATATACATATATATACATTATAATGATTTTTATGATTTTTTTATGCTGTACTTGTTTTATATATGATAATAATAAAAAATGAAGAACCAATGCTGTGTTTTATCGGGAAAAAAAATGAATTTTGAATAAAATTTAAACTAGCTTTTCTAGTAGTAGGTGAGTAAAAATGTTCTACATAGCACTTCTTTATATATTAAAATGAAGGGACATTTTTTTCCTTTTCATCACTTTGTTTCGAATTATTTAAAATTTTTATATATGTTCCATATTTTTTAATATTTTCATTACATTCTTCATTTTTTTATATAATTTTATTTCATTTCCTTTTTTTTCCATTCCTTCCCGATCAAATATAACCCAAGTTCTTTAATAAAATAAATCAGAAATGAGAAAACAATAATAATCAGATGAAAAGATGGATAAACTTGTACAAAAATGGAAGAAAGTGGTTGACCTAAAAAATGTTGACCAAGAAATAGTCTCACCAACTTCATCTTACCAGGGACAATGAAGTGGTTGAAAGAGACTTGAAATATTTATTTATTATTTGAATTTGTTCGAAACACCACAATAAAATTCAAAAAGATATATGACTTTAAAAATGAACGGTATCGACTTAGAATTTTGGGAGTATGACATAAGTATATGATATTTTCAAACACTTAAGAAGAGAAAATGTCTTGTTTATGGTGATGCATTGTGGGCCTTGTATCTACACGATGATGCTTAATTTAGTGGGCCGACTAGTCTAGATGGAATAACAGATGGCCCAAGAAAGAAGGATAAGATATTGTGATGATGCTTACTTTGAAAACCTTAGGCCCTTAAGTTATAGCTAAAAGCCAAGGCCCAAGAAAAATCATATTCCTTACCTTCTTTGGTTTAAATAATGATATTTTAGTCCGAATCAAACCGTCTAATTTTATATTCTGAATGAGATATTAACATCAGCATCATATTAAAAATAAAAATTAATCATTCCTGAATTTAAATAACCATCACGTATTTATCTCCGATCTATGTCATATCCATTTGAAATTATAAAAATCAAACCGTGTATCACGTTGCTTTGATTTTGCATGTTATTAGGTCACTATTGATGACTACAAAGTACAAACACACATACACAGTTGCTTGTTGTGTAGAATTGTGGATTAAGGAAGATGGGTTGGGTGCAACATTACACATAAATTCTGGTCTAGAGCTGTGGCCTAAGTCTATGTCTATGGAAACATGGTGGGGGATTAACCTACTTAATTGCTTCTGCTTCCAACAGACCATTTTCCATAACTTTTGCCTACTACTTGAATCCCGCTATTATTACTTGAACAAGCGTACCAATAATGTTACAACATTTGCTTCAAATTCACATGCACTCCTATGAAATCTTATACTACTATAATAATAATAATAATAATAATAAATATATATATATATAAACAAGTAAATAAAGGATCTTTAATTCGTTCGTATAATTTACTAATTTTGATAATATTTAAGTTAATAGTATATATTAATAATATTTAAATTGATATATTATATATACCTATTGGTATTAAGATTTATATAATAACTTGAGAATTATAGTTATAAATGGTATATATCTAATATCATTAAAATTCTTTTAATGACTTGAAACTCTTATTTAGTTAGAAATACTAACTATAATCCATATATAGCCGATATTATTAGGATTTTATTAACAACTTTAAAATTTTATTTTTATGATATTTTTTAACAACGTAGAAGCCTTATCTAATTCTTATTTAATTAACTTAAACATATTTAAATTAGCTATAATTAAAAAAATGTGAAATATCAAATTTTATACGTATATCATTTATTTATTATTAAATATATAAATTAGTTATCACCTGAAATTTTTAAATTTTTTAAAATCTATTTATTTAATTATTTTATATAAATTAATTATCACGGGAAGGAGGAATATAAGATTTTAACATTTTTTTATATAATTTATTTATTTTATTTTTCAAATTATAAATAATTTATTAAATTAATATATATATATATCAATTAATTAATTATTAAAAAATAAGAAGTATAAATTAAAAATCCATTTTAAAATATTTACTAATAACTCATGCATCGCACGGATAATTTGCTAGTAATAATAATAATAATAATAATAATAATAATAATTTATAACCATTATTGTTTTTACATTTTTTCCTTTGTTATAACGAATTTATGCCATATTTTTTACCATAAATTTTATTATATAAGAGTAGGAATGTAATTCGAATCGAATAAACGAATTTAAAATTTTTCAATGAAAGAAGTAATCTCATTTTCCGGAGTGAGTGAGTAACAATATTTTTAGATAAATAATAAACGGTGGTCCAGTGATAAAGGATTCGTTTGTCGACCATGGTCCACAGATAAAAGGAATCGTCTATTGACCACGAGGCAACCGTGTGTGGTTATTCGGTTTGTGAACTCATTTGCCGAGTCCAAGAGCTTATCTTTTTAAAAAGATTTAACATGTCATTCAGATTTGTCACAAATCTTGGATTTATCAAAAAGAATCTGATCTTTTGTGTCATATTAAATTTACTATTCCCTACCTATTTTAATAGCGAATAAAAATATAATAATTATTTTTATTTAAAAAAATTAAAATAATATATTTTACTATTTCTTATCAAAACATTGGAGAGGGAGTAATTTATCCCTATCCGGTTAAAGTGCAAATAATTAACACCGAGGCGTTCAGAATTACCACGCTAATATTAAACAATTGACCGTGTGAAGTGACGTGAAAATAATAGATGTTTAATTGATGAGAAAAACAGAAGAAAAGCCAGCAAAATATTTTCTGCCGGCTCTAAATAATAAAATATTAATATTTTAAATTATATTTTTAAATAATAAAAAATCTAATAATATATTATCCACACAAAAAAATATATTTTACATTATATTTACTTTATTTTTAAATTTTTCGAGATCCAAACACTAATTTGCTCTTTTTACGTGTGATGACACTTCAATCGATTTAGAAAATTCTGAGTTATAAATGATTATCGCAGAAGTAAAGTTTGGAATCAAAAGAAGTCACGCGAAGAGCAAGGACCATATAAACATGTCGACCTCTGTTAAGTCCAATATTCGTGTTCAGCCGACAAGATTTTTAATCAAATCAAAACCGTATCCGAATCGAATCAAATTGGGACCCCTATTCTTGTTCAACTTCTTTGTTATTAGGCCAGCCTATTTCCAATTCCAGCCAGTAATACGAATTTCCCAATACACCCCTGTTCTAGTTGGTTTACTACTCAACCCTCTAAACCCAACTTAGCACAGAAAAGCTTGAAATTTGTTGATGCTAATTGTGTACATTGCAAATATGTTTAGGCTAACAAAAAATCAAAGATCTCCAACAAAATCTGCTCTAAGAAACAGGGGGGTCTATATTTTAATTTGTAATAAGAGATTGAATTGATATAAGAAAATTGGTAACTATAATCTTACTCTAGTTCTAATCCACAGGTGGTCATTTTAAGCCTCCTTGTCGGAGAGGTTATCAATAAGGGTGAACATGGCGGAGATGATTGTGGCGATGGAGGAGATGATTGTGGCGATGGAGAGGACGACGATAGTGCTGTTGATGAATCAAGAGTTATTGATGAATCAAGGGAAGGAGACGACGATAGAGAGTTTATAGAGGATTCTGAGATTGATGATGCTGGTGATGACAAAATCGATGAATCTGATGGCAATATTGCTGAATCAGATTCAGACATTTCGGATAATTTTCTCTTATTTGTCACTTTTTCTTCACTAGCTGATTTATCCTCACCAAACATGTAATCTTTTAATCTTTTCACATCTGATAATTTAACTGGTTTTACTATGAAATCCTCAGCACCTTCTTCCAAACATCTGCATTTCATCAAGTAATTTTATTTAGCTTATACAGTTTATTGGATTGGATGTATAATAGCTCTGTTAACCATATATCACACTTGTTACCATATAGATTTTTCAAATTTCATGTTATTATAAGACCTGCCCTTTTGAAACCGAACTAAACATACTCTCACAACTCAATCTAAAACAAAAACCGATTACCTGTTCGAGAACACAATTGACGATGATTAGACGTTCAAAAACAGAATCATATGCTACTTGTAAACAGACCTTAACACGATCACGACCATGATTGCATTTTCAAAACAGAATCCGAACGGTATCATATACTATAATACTAGATGCACTCAGACCATACCGCAAATCATAGAGATGATGTTTCCATAAAAGCAGACGATGATTACATATTACATATTCAAAAAAAGAATCTGAAGAGAACTGTATACTAGATGTAGGCAGACCTTACCACAAGATAATGTTTACATAAACACATTGAAATTTGCCAATTCTTTTATTTACCAGGTGAAAGCAGATTAAAGTCTATACCATCCAATACTTATTTAGTTTTATTTTTGCGCAAAGCCATACCATTCATTCATTCGATTCCTGATTATCTTAATCACAACATAACTCAAACAAAAAGGTAAATATAAATGCTAAAGACAATTAACACAGAACAGAAAGAAGCATTACCGGTCAATTCGTGCCAATACATTTTCCGATGACATGATCACAACTGGAACCTCTCTAAATGTAGATGATCCCTGAGAAAACGCAACAAAATAACACAAAATTCAGGCAACTTTACAAAGATTTTAACTCAATTCAACAAACTAAAGTTTATGGAACAAAATCAAATTTGAAACACAAACCTTAATCTTTTTGAGCAACTCATAGCCAGTCATTTCAGGCATACAGTAGTCAGTGATTATCATATCTACTTTCAAGCCCTGAATCAATCCAATCAAAAATCAATTAACAGCTTCATTTCTATCTAATAACAAAAAAAATTGAAATAACATAAACAGTTTAACTTACATTAAAACCAATAGAATTCTTCTCATCATCTAAACCTAAATATTGTAAAGCTCTTCTTCCACTATCAACAGCTGTTACTGTAATATTTCAATCACAAATTATTCACATATCTACAAACAATTTATATGCATCTACACAAACAAATCATAACACACACACAAATCATAACACACACATACCTTTGCAGGAGGTGATTTTTAGTAATCGTTCAATAACTTTCCGATCAATGATACTATCATCAACAGCTAAAACATGAACATCGTGACAATCAGCCGGCGAAAACTCACCGAAATTATCACATTTATCCGACCATCTCTGTTGAGAAAACGCACCGCTTCTGGCCATAGCTATAGCTTCAATTGAATATGTATATATCGCTGAAAATCAAATCTGAGAGTATAATTTAGTAGTAGTTCCTGTTTGTAGAAAAAGGAAGGAATGGAAGAAGAAGACAAGTGCGTGTGTATGTGTATTTGATGTTATGGCCAATAGCTTTTGTATGTTTTTATATATAGTGTGTGTGTGAAATGGAGGAGAGGAGGAGAAATGGTGTAGCTGTCGCTATCGTGAAGAAAGAGTCAAAAGGAGATAAAATCTGGGAGAAGATCTACTTTAATATAATAAGGAAAATACGGTGGGGATTCGAAAATCCACTTTTGTGATGATTTGATTGTCCATAGAAAAATACTAGGTAATTTAAATCAGGTATACGTGTTTCTTTCATTATAAATTCTGGTTCTGAATTCATACCGGTAAAAATCTATTTTATCTTGTGTATTTTAGAAACAAATTTAGTAAAACTTTTGGGTAACATAACATTAGTACTCTCCATATCCAACCTTATTTTTCAATCTATTCCAACTCTTCCTATTTATTTATTATTCATTTACTAAGGTCAATATCATACCATAACAATTCAGTATAGTCTCGTATGGGATCTCTATTCTAACGTAGAGAGGCTTTTTCCGACAACTATACCATAACAATCCAATATAGTCCCTTTCCCCTTATTCGTTAGAATACACCACCGGCTCGACACGACTCTATTCGTTAGAATAGGGACCTTCCCCTTATTCGTTAGAATAGAAAGTATAGTCCCTTACGGGACCTTCCCCTTATTCATTAGAATAGACCCCTAGCTCGATACTAATTTATTCGTTAGAATAGGGACCTTTCCAGGCTTTTTCCGACAACTATACCATAACAACCCAGTATAGTCCCCTTCCCCTTATTCATTAGAATAGACCACCGGTTCGATACGACTCTATTCGTTAGAATATGGTGTAATATCCTAAATTTTGTAATATTATATTTTATTAAAAAAATATTAATTTCATTATTAATAAAAATATGTTAAATAATTATTGGTAAAAATAATATTTTAAATAGAAGAAAAAAAAATATAATGATCAAATATTTATTATAAATTTGAAATTGAACCTAGTATTATTTATGTTTCTTAAAAATCCCATTTTGATAAATTATTAAAATATATATATA
>JAUEJK010000118.1:2516580-2526879 GCA_032274865.1 Eryngium alpinum
ACTTTATCTCAAAAGGGGCGAAGACTTTACGGGAAGAGGCTAGAAGTTGATAACAATAAAGACAATCAGGATGAGATAAGGGAAGCCTGTAGCGGAACAGAGGGACAAAAACTGGGAGCTGTTCAGAAAAATTCTGAAATTGAGGTTACAAATGGAAAAGCTTCCAGGTATTCTCAGGGTCGGTGGAAGAGAAGTAAAAAGATTCTTTTTGACAGAGGTACTTTTTTTGTTTTTTTCCCCTTCTTTCTGTATTCGTGATTCTTTCATCTCTTTGCTTTCTTTCTGTTGGCTAGTTAATACTTATTCTCTTCTAAGAAAATATAAGCACATGTTTTTACACTGTTAAATGAAAATTGAAAACAACTTCTGTACCTTCATTTTCTGTGTGCAGAAGCATCATAATTAAGTTTGATATCATAAGTACAAATTATTTTGTAGCTTGCCTTCAGACATTTTCAAACTGTGGTAGTTTCCTAATTCTAATCTGCGCATAAGGTTAACATATTCCCTGAGCTGAAGAATGTTTTATGGTATACGTGCGTGCGCACACACACACACACACACACCATAAAGTGGATATTTATATGAATGCATATAAAATAGTAGAAGTTGTGGAACTTTATCGCTGCACATTATTGCTCTTATAGTTTTCTTTGGTTGCCTTGGGGACTGTTGTTTGCAAGTTGGATGTGCTGTATTTCTGTTAGAGATATTCCAAGAAACCCCTACGTATTGGCAGCTATCATATTCTTATAGATTTGCTAGCATTTGTTTTCATCACTTGGAATAACTTGTGTAGATGAAGGCTCCGCTATAGATGGTCTGGAAGCTTTGGCAAATGCAATTTTCATGCCTGAATCAACAAATGATAATGGTAAGGTTTTTACTACGTGATTTTAGATGTGGCATATCGACACGTGGTTGACAATTTAATTTTGTTGTTTAATTTTTTTGTATAGTTGAAGTCCAATTTTAGACGGAATGTGTCAAGCGAATACAGTATGATTTAATTGTACATTGGCTATTACTATTATTCCATTTTACAATTTATTTATAATGATGGTGTGTTGTCAGTGATCTCTCTCTCTCTCTCTCTTTATATATATATATGTATGTATATGTATGTATGCATGTCCACTTGTGTGTATTTAGAAGTCGCTTTCAGATCTGCGAAAAGGTTTAGAGCTATACTCTTAATTATTTTCACTGGTTGACTAGTATTCATTTATCTTGACCAATCTAACAGTGCAATCAGTCCTGAGGATCTTGCAATTGGTCCGTAAACTGAGCATCATATTTAGCTTATTTACCTTACCACATTTTGACC
Organism: Eryngium alpinum; assembly: GCA_032274865.1. Taxonomy (NCBI): domain Eukaryota; kingdom Viridiplantae; phylum Streptophyta; class Magnoliopsida; order Apiales; family Apiaceae; genus Eryngium; species Eryngium alpinum. Next base: position 2,517,908 of record JAUEJK010000118.1, read on the forward strand.
AGTATTCTCTTATTACAAGGAAACAACCAATTTTATATGTTTATGAAGATCTAGCAACTGATTATCTAATTTGAATAATGTTTGGATGAGTTTTCCCGCTTTTATATGGTTTATAATACTCGTCCCTTTGTGTACTACTTCTTCTATTTTATAATCCTTGGTTTTAATCCATAATATTAAGAAAAGAGAAGTTCTGAGCTTCAGGCTCAATATTTTGAGTCATTTGTAAAATTGGCTTTCTAATTTTTTGTATAAGGTTGCGTTTTATGTTGGAACTCAGTCCAGCTTCTCATATTACTTGATACTATGGTTATGGACTTATGGCAGTTTCCATTGCCAAACATTTTCTTAAAAATTTCTCTGTTGTCTTTTGTCTGTCATCAGATCCATCCGTTCAGATCAAAGAAGAGAGTAATGAATTCGATGAACCTGAGACTGTTGAAGATGTACCTGCGAACCATCAGAGAGAGAAACAACGGTTTTTGGGCATTAAAGGCAATCAATCAGTCTCAGGATCAAAACTTGCTAAAAGTAAAACCAGCAAAGATTCAGTTCACAGCGTTAGTTGTAGTCCCGAGGCTAAGCTGGAAACTGTTTATTCTGTTACTAAGTTGTCAAGGAAAAAGCAGAAGACCATGGCATCGAGAGTAAGATGACTTGTAACTAATGTGACTATATTATAGAATTCGCGTCTTTATTACTGATAATTAACTTATAATGTTTCTTCTGACGACCTTTTTTGTTCTACAGAGTCCAACAGCTGAAGCTCATAGTGATACTCATATGAGTGAATCTCAGGTGATTGAAGTAAGGTTTTTCCATTTTTATTTTCCTGTGGTCGTTGAGAAACATTTACTTTTGATAACGTATAGATATACAAGTCAAATAAGTTTTTTGTATCGATTATAAATTTCTAGATGTAATTATTACTCCCTCCGCCCAATAAAAATGTTGCTCCTACTCCCACCCTCTCTACCCTTATCTAGCAAAGAAAAGTATTGATACTTCCCGTGACTCCTCAACTGTTTTTAAGCCTGATTGATTATATTATAATTCACTCGCTCATTAATAACATTCATGATTCATGATATCTCCTCATGTATTTGTGAAGTGTGAAATTTAACTGTTATGACAGTGCAAACATTAGATATACATTATTGGGGTGTTTGTGTTTGATTACAAGGAGCTTATAAGTGGTAAAATAAAAAGTAATGCGAGATATGCTTTTTATTTTTCCATTTATAAGCCTACTTATAATATGAGACACAAGCAGAGCCTATATAATTTATTTATAAACACTTACTTGAAATTTGATTTTAACATCAATTAAATAATTAGTATTGAATATTAAAATTTAGCAAGAAAATGACAATTATAAATCACAAATTCACAATCGAGCAGCAGTGCAAATGTTATATGATATCTGAGACTGATCAAACTTATTACTTTCTCCACAAAACTGCTCTTATTTAAATTCGTTTATATAATTTTTGTTGCTATTTCTATATTTCAATTCTTTTATGCCACTTGAATTTATCCTATTTTTCTTGTAATGGAGTAAGTCGACTCTATTAGTATTAGAACCAAGTTCATGTTAGATACCTCTATGCTGAGTTTTAAGTCTTCTGGTATCATCTTATCCACCTGACTAGTGGACTTTCTTGGTTACCTTTTCAACTGGACATTGATGATAAATGTTCTGCTTGTCTTTATTATAGGGTAGAGATGTGGTGAAGAAACCAACAAGCAAGGGTAAACGATCATCACAAAGTGCTTCACCCAAGCTGAATAAACATCCAGAAAATTCTTCTTCAAGTACTGGTCCAAGAAAGGAAGCCGATGATTCAGCTATGTCAACTGTACATATTCCTGGTGCAAACCGGGTTGATGTAACCAACAAAGGAAAGAGCAGGCGCAAGACGAAGATCCGAAAGGCCCATAAATATGCAGATTCAGAGATATCAGATAGAACTGTAAGGGTCCCAGCCGATGCAGTATCATGATAAAGCACTGTCTACAACATTAACAGCTTGTACATTATTAATATTTACATCCTTTAATGTAATATACCATCTTTCATTTTCAAATGCAGGAAAAGCTCTTAAATTGCTTTTCAAATCATCGGGTTCGGAGGTGGTGTACATTCGAGTGGTTCTATAGCGCAATTGATTACCCTTGGTTTGCTAAAAGGGAGTTTGTCGAATACTTGCTTCATGTTGGTCTGGGTCATGTTCCAAGTTTAACACATGTTGAATGGGGTGTCATAAGAAGGTATGCTTCCAGTTAACGAAACCAAGTCTTTTGCCTTAAAACATTGTGCATGAAGATTTGAGTAAGCTTTGTGTAGGATGCTTATTTCTGGCTTTCAATTATCATGTTAATGCAGTTCTCTTGGAAAACCACGAAGGTTTTCTGAACAGTTTCTGAAGGAAGAAAAGGAAAAACTTAACCGATACAGGGATTCTGTCAGAAGGCATTATGCTGAATTACGTTCAGGTACAAGGGAAGGTCTTCCAACAGATCTTGCAAGGCCTTTAACTGTTGGACAACGTGTAACTGCTATTCATCCAAAGACTAGAGAAATCCATGATGGCAGTGTCCTTACAGTAGATCATAATAGGTGCCGTGTTCAGTTTGATCGTCCTGAGCTAGGTGTGGAGTTCGTCATGGTAAGGTTTTCCTTTTTCTTGTTCTTTTAGTAACTCAATGTGTTGGTTTCATTCTCATTATTAAACTTTATCATGATAGTGAGCAATAATCTGGTGGTCTGTGAAAATTCCAGCTCACTATATAAATGGTATCATTATTTTTTTTCATTAGCAAGGAAACAAAAGAAAGAAAATGAATTACCCATCTTTCCATCAGGACTCAAGATACTTAGATTTTCTCTTTTGCACATTTTTTTTCATTTTTAGAACACACAGGATCAAGTTCCATAATAGTCCTTCCAGGATGTGGTTATTAATAATGAAGTGGTTTTGGTTAGTTAATGGATTCCTTCCCCTTGTCAGAAAGTAATCTTCCTCGTAAATTTTGTGTATTAAGTAATTAAAAGATGTGATACCTGTTGAAGACAAAGTACAACAAACACAGACGTGTACAGTGAGGGTAGACAACTGACATAGATACACAAACTAGAGTTATCATTTACTTTCCTAAAAGCATGGGATATTATTTAGGAAATCAGTCTTTTGATGTCTATTTGTAAGTAGTATATATATTTATGCAAACTATTTCAATATGAATACAGTTGATCAATATTATTCACTTCACCTATAAAGTAGTTCTTTTGCCAGACAGTTTCTGAATCTGATAACAGTATGTGCATTTTCTTCCATTATTGTAAGCATGTTAGGTACCCCGTGTATTAAGCTTTTTTCTCTTATGCACGGCTCATTTGGTCTAGTACATGTATTTATATTTGCCTTTAATTTGGTGTCTTCATTTTACTAATAAGTTGTTTTGTTATTTGCATCTTCCTTTTTCTTCTACCAAGTAGTTCGGTCACTTGTTACTCAATTTCTCATAATCTCATTTATATAATTTTGCAGGACATCGATTGCATGCCCTTAAATCCATTTGAGAATATGCCAACCTCGCTGACAAGACATACACTGGCCACCGATCTTGACAATTTAAATAAACTCAGAATGAATGGGCATGTAAAAGATCACAGACCAGAAGGGTATATTAAGTTCTCTCTATGTGACAACCCGGAAACTGTCGATTCTGACTCTCATATATCACCTGCTGGCTACCAGATGTGTAATCTATTAAAGCAGACAAAGGTCGGTAGTTTCACTCTGTTTCAAGTCATATTTTTTGCACACGTAAATGGGCCTGCTAATCATATGGAAAATTTGAATGAGTCTTACAACCCTTGTATATTCATTAAAATCAGTTTATTTAGTGAATCTATTGCTTCTCTAAGCGACTTTTAATTCCTTGGTCGGCTATGTTGATGCAAAACTATGCTTAACATTATGTAATGATTAAAGTTGAAATACTGCTTTAGTGATGATAGCATTATAAATGACTGGGTTAACATATGTGAAAGGTCAACACATTGTCTTAAATAAACAAATCACACATTTTTATATGTTCGGTTTTATACTTGAGCGTCGAGCGTTATAAGCTTCCTGAAGAACTTCACAAAATAACATTATACCGAACCTCAGGCAAACAAAGTTTTATTTTTGCCCTCTTTTACTGACACAATTCGATTGTACACTTACCTACTCCCATTCAAATTGCCTATGGGAAGAGCAAGAACATAAATTGAAACAGACTTTCTACTTGATTATAATATTTGAAGAAAAATCCTTTTCTTTCTGGGATAGATGGGCTTTGCAGTTGCAAATTCACAAGCTAAAATGGATCCTAAAGATACAGTTGCCAGTCAACAGATATCATACTCGCAGCCATTCTCAGTCGCACAGATTCAAGCTAAAGAAGCTGATGTTCAGGTCCTTGCGGAGTTAAATCATGCTCTTGAAAAAAAGGTTCCGATACTTCCATCTTCGTTCATAATTATTCCTAGTGTGCATCCATGTCAAGTTCATAGCAATAGTTAAAGATAATGTCTTCATGTTTTCATCAATCATGAGTCACTATTTAGGCTGCTTTTATTTTCTAAAAGAATTGAAAACCTCGAATACTTATTTCAAATGGCACATTGGCAGTTGTGCGAGTTAGCGTATTTTCATGCAGCCTTTCGATCTGTGTTATCTTCACTCTCTCCCCCAAAACTCAGTTTTTGCATATCTATTACGTATTGAAGTATATGGGTCAATTTCATGCGAAGAATCTTCTCTTTTGCTCAATCCTGGATGATATTCAGTCGATGGATAAGATGCCAAAAGTGTGTTTTTATATTGTTACCTAGAATCTGCCTAATGGCACAATCAACCACTTATGCAATTCATTTCTGTAAAAATGGCTTCTCAAGCTTCATGTACATGAGAAATTGAGATGGGTTTTCTTTCTTAATCATTTGTCATTGTTAATCCACTACTACATTTTGTCATTTGTTATTTCCTCTAGATTTTCATAGTGCTTTTTGAGAAGTAATTTTTCTACATTAGATTATATTCATATAAGAAACATAGAAAAGATGCAGTATAGCACAATACTAGGTTAGAGAATTGATTGATTATCTTGGAACTTGTAGCAAGTACTAATTTCTGAGTTGAGGGAAATGAACAATGAAGTGTTGGAAAATCAGAAGGATGGTGTTTCAACTTTAAAGGACTCGGAGCCTTTTAAAAAGCAATATGCTGCTATTCTCGTACAACTACGTGATGCAGATGAGCGGGTTTGTAGCTCCATGCATTTATATTTGGTTTTGGACCTCTTATTCAAGTCGCTATACTTTCACACAGTTGAGCGAGTGCTTGACCAATTTGCGTTTTCCTTCGCAGGTTACTTCTAGCTTGTGTAGTTTAAAGAAACGTAATACATATCAAGGAAATGTCTCACTTACATGGCCAAGGTCCATAATCACATCTGGCGGTTCTGATGGTGTGTTTAACGCTTCTAATTGTTCTGAACTTCAAACAGAAGAATCAGGATCTCATGTCACTGAAATTGTTGGAAGCTCTAGAACAAGGGCACGTATGATGGTAAATGCGGCAATTCAGGTACAGATGTGCCTCTTGCTTCTTGCATGATTTCCATTTCCCTTTGTCATACCTCTACTCTCATGTTATGATAAAACAATAAATATATAAGCAAACTTTAACCATTGGAAGCACACATCACTGCTAAAAGCAATTTCATGTTAGCAATTTGTGCTCCTATCCCTCTCTGTTACATATTTAGAGTACTTATGGATTATTATATTTGATGCAAGTGCTATAAAAACTGTAAACCAGCTGGGCAGAGCCTGGAACTTTGGTTATTTGAGTTAGATATCATATTGTGTTTTAGTAATCGAGACAGACCTTCTAGCCTGATTTACATAGACGGAGCTCGGTGTTTTACATCTTATTATTATTTAACATGCTGAGTTTATGCATATTAAGTGCGATCACAAAAACATACACAGAGTTCAATTGTGAGTATGTGGTGACCTCCGGTCATGGACATCCCAAAATCTATATGATCCTATTTGTCACTGCTACTTTGCTTATGCAATAAATGTCTAATTGTATACTACTGTGGCTTTTGGCCCAACGGGATCACACCCTTTGCTCCCACGGCTGGTCAATGGACTGAACGGCGGTGTGTGGCAATGTGGCTAAAAAGAGTGGTGGCTGCGCACGTGTTCAGTAAGAAGAAAAATAGTCCAGTTATACTTATCAAACTTCTAAATTTATGATCAAGTAGTCGTCATGATTTCCTTTAAGTAGGAACGCTATATATTTGTAGTATTTAGGGTGGCGTTGGTTCTTTCTCAATCCCAAAAGCTAACTTGTGGCTGAGTTTTTATACACTTATTAAGCAGCACGTAAACCCTCTCAAAATCGATCTTGGACAACCCAATATGTTGATGATTCAAAATGCAAATATTCAAATTTACCGTACATTTGTTAAAGTGAAGGGTAATAAAGTTAGAAACTATTTGCATGGAACAAACTGCACCTTCAGACCATATTGACGCATAGTTAAACTTTAAATGTAAATATAGAGCTTAAGTACTTGATGGGACTTTGATTCTCACATTTTCTGCAAGGAGTATTTGAGTGTGCTGTACTTTAATTTGATGGTTCTTCCACATGAATGGATTTGTAAAGTGCTCTACCTGATTTCTTTGTTCTTCCTTAACTATGTCAGGCATTTTCGTCGGTGAAAGGTAGAGGGACCACCTTTGAGAAGACCGAGGAGGCTATTGACTATGTCTATGATCATATCCCGTTAGATGATTTTTATATACCATCTGAGAGGTCTTTTACTGCCGTAGAACGCGGTAATTTGGCTTCTGAAGAACAATTGAAGGGCAACACATTAAGTTCAGTGGAGGATCAATCCAGTCAACAATTAAAGAATCCATCTGTAGTCCTTTCAGAACTTATCACTAAATGCGTAGCTACTTTGCTTATGATTCAGGTAATGAAAATGGAGAGGAATCTCCTTCCTCGCACACACATATTGTTCAACAAGAAAACTGTAATACTTGTTCAGGTTTGGATGGAATAGATTGGCACTCAGTTATTACTTTCAGAGCCAGATGTTACTATTTCTGAAAGTACTTCCATTTCTCCGGCCACCTACTCAGCGTTTTCTCAAAACTGAAACGGCCATATTTTCCCTCAACCCTGTTCCTAACATCTTATCTCCTTGTATATTGCAGAAGTGTACAGAACGACAGTTCCCACCGGCAGATGTAGCGCAAATACTGGATTCTGCTGTTAAAAGTTTGCAGCCCTGCACCACACAGAACCTTCCGCTTTATACCGATATAGAAAAATGCATGATTATGATCAGGAATCAAATAATGGCACTTGTACCAACATAGGGTGAAGTCAGCCTGCCTCAACAACAGAAACTCTTACATCTTGTAAAGGGGCAAAGTAGATTAAGCCTATCAATTGTTTAAGATCTGTAGCTGGGCATGGATATTTGCCTATTTCTTTCCTTTATGATTTAAGGGGCCTCTACTGGAGTGAGATTACTGTAAGGCCTTTTACAAGATGAAGCTAGCTTGAGAAGGTTTTGGTTTTATGTTGTGATTGTACCTTTACTCGGCAATTGTATTATGAGATTTCAATAATAATAATAAAAGTAGATTAGTTTGGATGATTTATCCAAGTCCAAAAATATAACATTAGATTTTCTTTTTAATTAAACTCATAATAAAAACGTATGGGCTGTTTGGGTAACACTTATAAGTGGCTGCAGCTTATAAGCTGAAAAAAAAGTACCTATTTGGTGTTTTTTTTTCAAGCTTTTTTTTATAAGTCAGTTTTAAGCCCATTCAAACAGTTTAACTTAAAGTGAGAAAATCACTTATAAAAAAAGTTTGAAAAAAAAGCATCAAATATATATTTTTTTCAGCTTATAAGCTACAGCGTGTTAGGCAAACAGCCTCTGCTTTATGCTTTATTACGCGTAATAGTAGTAGGTGAGCTTTTGTCCAGAACAAGGAAGTATGAAGTATCTAAAGAACTTTTGAATGTTACTTTTCCAGTCATTTTTGAAGGTGCCAAATCAAATTTTAAATATTTATGTTGGGAGTCCTCATCTGGTTGTTAAGTAATACATAACACTAATAGGAAAGGTCTACATTCTACAAGCATTCCAAGTTACATCTGGATGATGAATTCCGAGACGGTGGACACAATGACAGACTCGATGTTCAATCAGAAGCACAAGTACGCGACTCGATATTTGATCCGATGAGTGTCCGATTTTAAGATGTCTACGCTCCAACCTATCAGCTATGTAACGAATGTGATTTAACATGTTGATATTGTAACCTGTTAGAGATACTAAACTCAGATGGTGGATGTGACTGAAAACATACAAACACCTAGTCTAGTGTCATGTCATTCGGTGGGTGTTTGCCACATCCTCATCTACCCCTCTAGCGTTCGTTCAGACGCACCCAGACTTGATGAGTGATGCATGCGCCCAATAGTAGACTCACCCAACTAGACACGGACTTGATGAGTGATGCATGCGCCCAATAGTAGACTCACCCAACTAGACACGGTCATCGCTTGCACAGCTACCTACTAATATGATCATATGTCGGAGCTGACACTAGGACATGCATGTTGGTAAAAATTTCCAGTATAGGTAACAAGAACTAATATGTCAATACAGTCCTAACCAATTTAACAGAATATAATCACGCAACAGGGGTAGTTTACTAGCAGTTTAACACATATACATATAATCAGTAGCAGAATAATATGCAGTCATAGATACAATAAAACATGGCAGTGAACAAATTATGAACTGATATTCGGTACTAACAGTGTACCTTAGCAAGCCCAACAATTCCAGCAATCCAGTAATCACGAACAGTA
>JAUEJK010000118.1:2562387-2577195 GCA_032274865.1 Eryngium alpinum
AATATTGAATTTAATTTTTATATCTAAAATTATAATTATTGGTTTGGTTGTTTAGGATTTTTAAAGGTAAAATTAGGGATTTTTGAATTTATCTTATATATTTAGGGCCTCATTTTTTCATTTTGCACCGGGCACCTGAAAATGATTAGACGGACCTGATTACTCGTATAATTGGTCGTAATCCATATTCTTCAATCAATATTTTACAAAAATCTAATAATATTTACGGACTTATTCTTGTAATCCTACTATAATAATCAGTATATATATAAATAAGTACGTTAATAACTTTGTTCTAATATTTTTATTATGTAACACTAGTATGCCTTTATCGAACGTCATATTAAACAATCGCGTACATATATAATTTTGATATATAAAAAATTATTTTATTAGATTTTTTCTATGTTTTTTATCCACCTACACACAGATTAAAATAGTGAGACATAACATTATCTTAACAAAATTTATCAAGTGCTACATTCAAGATTATACACACACATACATGAAATCCGGTAGGTCTTAATTTGTTAGCCAACAGAAAATTAAAAAATACATTGAAAAAATACGAAATTTTTTAGTTTTAACTGTACAAAAGTTACCATTTTATCAACTCAATCAATTGGATTAATATTTTTTATAGCAAACGCATAATCTTACTATTACAAGGACTATTATTAATTTAATAATAATAATGTTGTTACAGTTGATTATTATAAATATTGTATTAACATAGTAGAGATGTGCAGACTTATTATTATATGGTATCTATATATTTTAATAAAAATATATTATTTTATAAATTAACTGAATTATTAATTCCTACAAGACTCAAATCAGAATTAAAAATTTATTATTTAATTAAAATTATTAATTTATTAAATATTAATTTAACCAAATTTAACTATAATACTAAGATATTGAATTAAATTACCAAATATATCATATGTCACTAACATATAATTTTATATCTTACATAGAATCTTGCTGGATTTTATGTGACCAGGCCCGCTAACACACAAGTGACACTTGGATGCACCGAATTTTCTAAACTGGACCTTGTTGTCAACTTACAAAACGACCCACAACACAAGACCTGAAAAAAGAGTTGCAGTAGTACAAAAAGAAGAAAGAAGAAAAAGAAATGGATAATCTTTTACTCATAAATTAGGTAAAAAGAAAGAAACTTTCTTTTAATTTAATACTACTGTAATAATTAAGTAGCTGTGTGTTTACATCTGTCAGCTCACCACTTTGTTCAACTTCAATCTTTGTATTAAAAAATAAAAACCCTAGGGAATTTAATCCTCATCTTCAAATAAGGTAGCTATTTGTGATTTCTTTTTTATGATTTATTTGTGTTTTAATCCCTACTCTTCTAAACCCTTTTTTCTTCACTGTAGTTCTGTCAAGATCCATAATTTAGAGTTGCAGAGTTGTAAAGGTACTAGCTTTTTCTCTTTACTCTATCTAGAATTATAGATGATTGTCAATTTCTTGTTCAATATGTGTGTGTGTTATTTCAGCTGCTGATATCCATTGTTCTATAATTTAGATGCTTGTTTTTAATAAATGCTGTTGGAAGTTAAAATTTAACATCTGAGAATTGGTGGTCCAGTTTTGCTATATTTGGGGTTTTGTTTTTGGGTCATGAAATTTTGTATATGCTTTTATTGGGACACTTTAAGTTGTAGTTAGTTGATTAGTCGATCCTTAGTAAGGACATATATTGGCAAGTTCATAAGAGATGCTTATGTTTTGGAAATGTTAGGTTCTGTGATTTTGCTTTTTCTTTTTTGGATGGAGCTATTGTTAGATGATGATGTTTAACTATGTTAAAAGAAGGGTGGAAGATGGTTTGTTTTACAAAAATTTTGTGTCTGGAGGGAGCTGCTTGTGAGTTATGTCTTTCTGTGACGATACTGGAGCCGGAAATATAATTGGTTTAATGTCTTTTGCATTTATTTTGTTTGAAAACCATTTTGGTAGGTTTAGTGTTCAAATTGTACGGAAAACAATTGCATATCTGGGATTGGATACGAGTAACTCCTATTTTTCGGGACCTATATATGGTATTCTTAATTAGTTTACTTCGGCCGGTGAACCTTTACTGCAATATGATGTATCATCTGTAGTTGACCCAGATCGTCAATGAAATGATAGGCACTTGAATTCTTGCGAACAGATTGATTCAGTGAATACCTGAAATCGTCATTAGTTTCATGGGTACAAAAATATAGGCGAGGGATAAAGACACAACAACAAATTTAAAGTGCCTCAAGGAATGGACATGCATCAATATCAATATTGAACGAGAGTGGAGATTGATAGAGGGAATGAGACATGTTAAAATCTTAACGAACAAGCTAACAAGTTACATGTTTTTACTTATCTCTCTCTCTCTGTGTGTGTGTGTAGAGAGAGAGAGGAGATGCGTGCATCTATATTGTATTCGGCCTATATTGATAAGCTTGCCTTTTACCTGCACACCGAGCACCTAGACTACATTCTTTTCCCAATACCAACACGGGTTACAAGTACCGACGAGACGGCAGCTTTATCTGGTCTGCAGGTTTTAGTTACTAATAACGAGCATTTGCTGAAGCATTTATAATTGCCTTAGTCGCTCTTGTTTGTTAAAATTTAATGTCTCTTATATAGAAATCTAGATTATAGGCACAAAACATATGCTGAACAATTAATAGTTTGGCGACACGTGTATTGCAAATGGTACCGAATTCCGTGCTTCTTTAGACCATGTTCTGACGTACTTATAGTTGCCTTACTGACTCTTATTTATTAAAATAAATTTCTTGTATGTAGAATTTAGAATGTGGGCACAAATTATATGCTGAACAATTGATAGTTTGTACGACACGTGTATTGCAATGGTTTGCACGACACGCAATTGGTACTGAATTTTGTGCTTCTTTAGACCATGTTTTGACATACTTATAGTTGCCTTACTGACTCTTGTTTATAAAATTTATATCTTGTATGTAGAAATTTAGAATGTAGGCACAAATCATATGCTGAACAATTGATAGTTTGCATGACACATCTATTGCAATTTGTATTGAATTTCCTGCTTCTTTGGTCCTGTTAGGATATATGAAATGATTCTTTGGATATTAGTAAGCCTAATTTTAGCCTTGGTTATAGTTTCTAGCCTACTATTGTGGCTATGTAAGGACCCTCTATGATTGAATAATATACAACAATGAATACATTTCTTATACAGTACATGGTATCAAAGCTAAACTCTCCCCATCTCCTCTCTATCCTTCATCTACTATAATATGTTTATATATACAAATAATCAGAAAAAATACCTTTTCAGACACCACTCACCCAGGTGTCACCAGCAACCAGGTGATGCACGCCAGAACTGCACGCGCGTGCCACCGCGTGAGATCCACTTGCCGTCAGGAAGGGTTTTCCAGCCTTTTTTTTCTGTGACGCACGACTCAGATTCGATATGATATGATCTCTAGGGATATTAGTAAGCCTGAGTCTAGCCTTGATTGTATTTTCCTTATTAGCCTATTATGTTGCTATATAGGGGCCCCTTATGATTGAATAATATACAACATTATAATGTTTTCCTTCTACCATTACAAGACCATACGATGTACTTATAGCTTTTACCGAACCTTCACTAACAATTAAGCTTTATTGATCAAGGGAAATGACTAATAGATTAATGTAAAGGATTTGCAATATAAGTTCTGAGACAGAGTTCTTCTGTTCTATGAAGGGAGGTTTTATATTTGATTTCATAGGGTTTGTGTTCTTATTTTTGTTGTTGACAGGTAAGTACTCTAAATCTATTTAACAGTTCTAGTTTCTATTGCTGATTACACCTTTTATTACATGTAAAGTGTTATTGATCTATATCTGCAAACGATTCGATTGAGAGGTGGCACAGAGCACTTCAACTAAGACTCATTGTTGTGATCCCCATAAAATCTACATTTCAATTATTTGGCTTGTAAATCTCAATCTAGACAATAATCTCCCCCTCTAGGTTCAGTTAGCTAGTACACCTACTATCTTAAAAAATGATCTTCTCAGCAAGTTTTAGAAGGCTGATACAAAGTCAACTTGTACTGAAGTGTAAGAGGTAAAGTAATAATAAATATTTCATGCCAAGGACAGGGAGATCTTCTGGAAGAGAAAACTTTAACGAGGACCAAGGGTTATATTTCTACAAGTTGTATAGTTTCATGCTGCATCTCTTAATTTCTTTCCTAAAGCACGTTTGTTTCCGGAATTATTAGGAAATTTTTAAGGTGTATTCAAATATATGTTCTCAAGTATAAGATGACTTTTTAATGTATTAAAATTACATAATCTTAGCTATATTACATTATATCAGAAGTTTAATAGTTAAATATATTTTTGACATGTCCTAAAAGTTGGGCCAAGCACACTAGTAAATTAGTAATGGCTAAAACAAGTACGGATGGAGATGAATGTGGTACTTTTGTGTTATTGAGTGGGGCATCAAATTTGTAATCAGTGTCTGCTAAATCTCAACATAGACAAGTGACAAAATGGGGATCCAACATCTTTGCTGTACCCTCGTCACTGTTGGATGGATGTCGATGGTAAATTAGTTATTTGATAGTGTAAGATACATATTATCACAGTATAGAGCCTACTTAATTGTCTGTGGAGAATTGTAGATTTGATGCAACATTAGGCCAGGAAAGTAAATTTTTGTAATGCTATCAGACAATAGCATTGGGCAGTTAATGAGGCGTGAAATAGCTGGTTGTTTTTAAAGTAGTCGAGAGTTTCTTTCATATCACTTCTTTATTGTTCATTGATTGTTGTTTCTAGGTCAATTGTCCTTATATATAGCAGCTTGGTCATAGACTCGTATATGTATATCATGAACTATCTTATGGATCTTCTTATCATGCTTGAAGCTAATATATAGTTCACTTTTTGATATGTGCTTATCTCGATATACTCACTGTTGTCTTTGCATTTGGAAGTGAACTGTAGCATATCCCGAGAAAGCCTATAACTAGAAAATGGATCAGCAAGGGCATGGACAGCCCGCAGGTATGGGAGTGGGTAGCTCACCTCAGATGCAATATGGTGTCCCCGCCTATCAAGCTAACCAAATTATGGGACCCACTCCTGCGTCGGCTGGATCAATTCAACCTCCACAGACTGCTGGTCTTCCATCGTCTCCAGCCCAGCTTGCACAACATCAAATGGCTTATCAGCAGATCCACCAGCAGCAGCAACAGCAGTTGCAGCAACAACTCCAAAACTTTTGGGCCAACCAGTACCAAGAAATCGAACATGTGAATGATTTTAAGAACCACAGTTTACCATTGGCTAGGATAAAGAAGATTATGAAAGCAGATGAGGATGTAAGAATGATTTCTGCTGAAGCTCCTGTCATATTTGCCCGGGCATGTGAAATGTTCATCCTTGAGTTAACATTACGGTCTTGGAATCACACCGAGGAGAACAAAAGGAGGACACTTCAAAAGAATGACATTGCGGCAGCCATCACAAGGACTGATATATTTGATTTCTTGGTGGATATTGTTCCAAGGGAAGATTTAAAAGATGAGGTTCTTGCTGCAACAATCCCAAGAGGACCCCCTTCTGTAGGAGGTCCAGCGGAGGGCCTCCCATACTATTATATGCCGCCACAGCATCCTGCGCAGCTCGGATCTTCAGGTATGCACATGGGTAGGCCAGTGGATCAAGCCATTTATGGCCAGCAGCCTCGCCCTTACATGCCGCCACAGATGTGGCCACAACAGCCTCAGCCACCTGAAGAATCTTAAGATAGTATTGGAGTGACCACAAACTTGTCGACGCAAGTGTAATAATTAGCCTACTGTGTTTTAAATATCGATGGGTGTCATGTGAACTAAGCTACATTACTGTTTTACTAGTTAAAACTGTTGCCTGTTTGGTGTAACTATGCTTTTCTTGGCTACAAACCTCTAGTATTTGACTTCCAATCAGGGGAGCTCTAGAATGGCATGTAGGGGTCATATCCCCCCAGTTTTATTTCAATATAGCAACTTTTAAGATATTTCCCTTTAGATTTCAGGTTTGTCACTCCTTTACAAGTCCCATTGATTACCATATGGCCCATCTATTTCATGTTTAAAAATGTCTACTGACAATTGCTTATTGTCATTCTGAGCCCTGGTGAAAGCTGTGCAAACTGGTAATCTTTGTTCTTGTGTCTATGCAAAACTGGAAATAGAAGAATATAATGCTGTAAATTGTGAAAGATTAACACGGAACACTCCTGATTCTGGATCATAAAGCCTCAAAAAGGAAAATACTATCACCCAAAACGGATCCCAAAATCCTACTTTGGCATATTAAGAAAAATACACATAGGCCATGTTTGTGTATCACTTATAAGTGGCTGTAGTTTATAAGTGGAAAAAAAAGCAATAAATAGATTTTTTTTTTCAAGCTTCCACTTATAAATCAGTTTTAAGCTCAGCTAAACAGCCCAACTTAAAGTGAGAAAACCACTTTTAAGTTAAGCTTAAAAAAAGTACCTTTTTTTTAAGCTTACGAGCTGAAACCACTTATAAGTCTCAGCCAAATACCCTCAGAGTGTGTGTATGAATTGGGAGAGATTAGTTTGAGAGAGTTTGTAGGACTTGGGAGAGAGAGAGTGGATGGGACTTGGGAGAGAGGGAGTGTTTGTATGGGAGCTGGGAGAGAGAGGTTGCAATACA
This sequence comes from Eryngium alpinum, assembly GCA_032274865.1. Lineage (NCBI taxonomy): Eukaryota > Viridiplantae > Streptophyta > Magnoliopsida > Apiales > Apiaceae > Eryngium > Eryngium alpinum. Next base: position 2,569,125 of record JAUEJK010000118.1, read on the forward strand.
TAATGAGATAGCGTGTGTGGTTTCTATTGTACTTAATAACAAATCTACCATTTGTGTCGGCGGAAATGAGCTTAATTTGGAAAATACGTAGCAATTAGTTAATAAACTTTGCAATTTATAAAGTTTGGAAGTACACACTGTGTTTCCACATTTATTTACACACCATCTCTTTACATTATATTCAGTAGCATATGTATTCTAAGACCATGCTTCAATTTGTATGTGTGTGCAGAGTTTGTGTTTATTTGTAGTTTGTATGTGGTCCAAATTTATAGGTCTAAACAAATCATGAACTTCATCAGAAGAAACATTAAATCCAAACACCAAGTAGTTGACATTGCATTGTTTGTGTAATTCAGTTCAAAATCAAGAAATTGAAGTTCAATTTTCCAGTTATTTGTGTTGGCCCATAAGGAATAATATTGTTTATAGAAAAAATCAATTATTTCATCACTAAACTATAGGTCTTTTTAGACTTCGTTCTGAACTATTAAACGTTGGAATTTTATAATTGAACTTAATTTTAGTTAGTTAGTTCCTCATATTTTCGTCCAAATTCACTAACAGACGTTAATTATTTTCTGACATGGCACCTCAATTGAAAAATTAACTAATTACGTTGATATTAATGCATATAAATATGTTTACGTGGATATTAAGAGTGATTAATTTATTTAACCTATAAAATAAAATCTTACCGTTATATTTTATAATGGGCTAATATTGGGAATTGGGTTAGGATTTACTATAACACAAGCGCACCTTCTCCTACTTCATCATTGTTTCTTCAATTCTTCTCCAATTCTTTATAACCATGTCTGGTACAGGCAGTACATCGTCTATAAATTCTTCTACTACATCAAAATTGCCACAATTTTATAAGTGTGGATTCGAGGATCCAATGTGGATATCGAACAAGCCAAATAGCAAAGGGATGAGATTTCTAGGGTGTCGATTTTACAATGTCAGAGCTAAATATTGTGGGTTTTCATATGGTATGATCTTGAGTTCAGTCCTAGAGCTAAAGAAGTGCTAAGGTATCTGGATGCTAAAAATGAAGTACAAAGGTTGCATAAATCTGTGTTGGAGGCTAAGATAGGAGAGTTGGAAGCTATAAACATGGCTAAAGATGTTGAGATTGCTTGCCTAAGAGCTGAACTTAGCTACAAGAACAAATATAGCAAAATGAAGAAACTTGGGTTCATTTTGTTTCTGTTAGTGTCTGTGATAGCTTTTGTCATTGTAACTTAGGTTTTGCAAGTAAGAGCAACTGCAAAAGATGGTTGTTTATGTAATTGAACTTATTGATTAGCATTATTAATGGGAAGTGATTGTATTTCTACTACATGTTAATGTTTGTGTTGTGTACTGATTGGTAAAGGTGATCTAACAACGTTAGTGTCAGTGTTCAAAAGTTAACAATGAACTAACAAATCCTTGCAATGGAACCTGTATGTTATAAAACAATAAACTTACAACCTTTTTATACTCCAATGCAGTAATACAATACAATGCACCAAACAAAACACAAAGTTATGAAACCTATACAGTAAACAGTTGAACAATTGAACACAGTTTTATACCAAAGGAAGCTGCATTAATAGAACTAAAGTTCACATTTAAATTTATAACCATAGTAGCAAAGTTACAAGGTTTTCAACTAATTTACCATACTAGCAATGTTACCAAATAAAGTACATGAACATTTTTAAATAAAGATTTAGAACATAACAAGTTTATAGCAGCATAAATTAGTTCTTCTTTTCTTTAAACTGTCTACCACTCCTAGTAAACACTTGTCTCCCTCTCTGCACTTTCTAGCTGCACTTTCTGACTGACTTGCACATCCACCTGGAGCCTCCATCCTTGGATTAGCTGGTGAAGGTTGAGAACTTGATATCTTAACAGTATTTGTAGTGCTTGAATAATAGGTATGACCATCCCTTTCATTAATAAATGAACCAACACCTGTTGGTGCTGGTTTTGGCTGGACTGCAACATTTTTGAACTTGGGAGGTCTACCCATTTTCCTTTAAACTTGTTGCACTTGATTGGAACCACTGTCTGGAACAGTTTCATCTTCATTTGTAACCTCTTCTGCAACACCATCATTTTGAATAAATTATCAAAAATTACAAGCATAAGTTATTTTGAATAAATGATACAGTTAAAAATTTTAAATTTAGTAAAACTATCAAAAACTACATTTAAAAGTGACATAGTACCTGCAACATTATTTGCCCCACTGTTAGAAACATTAGTAGCTGCATTTTCACTACTGTTTTTAGAACCTTGAACATCATTTGCATCATTTTTTGAAGCACCTTAATCTTGTACAAATTATCAGAATTTATAGCTGAATACTATCAAATACAATGATTTAGTAAAGAAAAAACACAGAAAATGATTTTCTGTTTGAAGGATCACCTGCAACTTCATTGGCAGTACTATTTGGAGCATCACCTTCTTTATCTCTACTCTCTGGAGTAGCTTATGACTTCTTCTTTTTTGGCTTTCCAACTCTACATTTCCTCTACAAGCGTATAACAAAGACAAACACCATTAGTCAGTAACATAAATTGACAAAAACTAATGTAACACTTATTAACTAATTTAACTAAAAGCACTAACATTTTTGGCTGCCTGAGCTCTTATTGCCTCTATTTGTGCCTTTTTAGCTTTTGCAGCAACAGCTTGAACCTCAGCAACTATCTTTAGCACAACTACTTTTACTTTCAGTTTCTCTGTCACTCAGTTCTGCCCTATGTCCTTCAACATTATTTTCATTTGCCCTTTCATCCCCGGTCTTAAGACCATCATTGCTTTCATTTCTACACTCTCCATCGCTTTCATTAGGCCTATGATCATCACTGCTATGTTGTTCAATTATGTTTTCTTCATTAATTGCATTAGATCTTTCATCCCCATCCCTATGCCCAGCACTGACATGTTGTTCATTTCTGATTTCTTGATTAGTTTCATTAGCCCTTTCATACCCATTATTGTAATCTTTTTCACTAAGTTCATGATCTACATAAACCCTAATAACACCTGTTTTAATCCCATCATTACACTTAGCAAGCAAACTCTGGTCATCCCATAACAATTTACATCCCTCTTTATTAAAGGAAGCACCAGTTTTCAACCAATATAACTTAAAACTATTAGAACCACTTTCATTTTTAACAAAATTATCAAACATTTGGACATATAAAATATTTGTATCAATATTGTAAAAGGTTGTATCAATATTGTAAAAGGTTGAAGATCTACCTCCTTTGTAGTATCTAATACCATTTTTGGAAGCAAACTCTCCACTATGGTAGATTTCAACCCTAACTCGATTTTCCATCTGCAAACATTAACATACAAACGATTACAGATCAAACACAATATCTCTGTATTATTCAAAATATTCAAATTACCAAAAGAACCTTAAGGTGTACTGTATAAGCTACATAACAAAGAAAGAGAAGAAAGTAGTGATGAAATTGATGCCGATTTTGATATACATACCTTGAATATTGAAAGAATTTGCCTCTAATATATTCAAATCATCACCTCTGTGTGAAGCCCCTTTTCATTGATCGAAAATCCTAGTGTTTAGATCAAATTAGGAAAAACTTTTATATAACACTAGCAAAATATATTTATAAGCACACTTAATATCCACGTAAATATGTTTATAAGTAGTAGTATCCACGTAATTAGTTAATTTTTTAATTAAGGTGCTACATCAGAAAATAATTAACGTCTGTTAGTGAATTTGGATGGAAGTATGAGGAACCAACTAAAAAATAAGTTCAGTTATGAAATTCCAACGTTTAATAGTTCAATGACTAAAGTCCAAAAAGGCCTATAATTTAGTGATGAAATAATTGATTTTCCCTTGTTTATAAAGTATAAAGAGAAGCCCAATACTAAGATCCAAAAGCTATGATCCATGTGCAATATAATCAACCAATAATATGATGACACATATCACATCAAAACTCAAAGTTTAATAATCCATGTACAATATAATTATCTAATAAATATACGACATGTGGCAGTCAACCTAACACCCAAGGTCTATAAATAGTGAAAGCAAACCCCTTACCCAGGTAACCACATTTCCCCACAATTACTTTCTCTCTCTTTCTTTTAGACTTTCTCTCTCTAAAATCTTAAACTGATTATCACACCGGAGTGGCTTCGGCGGCCACATTCCACCGGAGTCCTCTTAGTGTCGTTTGCTTCACTGTGCAGGTTCATTAAAGTGTCGGTTCATCGAAGCACAAGATCATAAAGTGTTGGGTCGTCTCTAATATTCCAGCGAACCATGAACCCAACAATTTAGAAATGGAAAGTACATAGTAGAACTAGCTTAAAACATATTACCATTCCCCCACTACATGTTACAATTTGACACTAGGAACTTACATTATACAGAATTGTAGTACATTAAAGTATTTTCCGTTGTTCGCATATCATCTATGTCCCAAGAGTTGCGGAAGGTATAATATAGTCATGAAGAAAGGATCAAAATTTTCAACAACAAATAACAATCACTAGCTTACAATCTTATCATCATCTTTATCCGTTAGACAACCTCTCATACATGAAGGGCAATACCAACGAGAACTATATAAATTTAGTTGTTTACCTTTTAAACACCTAGTGTGATAATATTTGTTAGGGCAGAACGAGTGACCACATATCCTGAAGTCCTCAATTCCTATGCCATGACTATATATCTTGCAGTGAGGCAAACTGGCATCTTCTTTTATGAGGCCATTTTCCTCAATAATGTATGAGCTCTCTTCCGGCTCTAGTTCTTCCAAATTTGCCAGGGTCAATCTTGACATTTTGGAGGTCCAAGGCAAAACACAAAAATGGACCCTAAAAATGAGCCGGTAGTCATGAAAAATAACTATTGAACATTCTTAATGTAAATTTATTGATAATATAGATCGTCATAAAAAGTTCATTTCAACGAATTTAGTTTATGCCCGTAAAATATTTTACCCATTCTTACACTATAGAAGACAAACAGCTCAAAGTTACTAGATAATGATTTTAATGTTAACAAGATTTTGGATATAATTATTTTACTTTCTTAGTTTTGTTTATGTTCGGCCCTCTTTTTAATTTTTATATGACTTATTTAAATTTTTAATGTTTGTTCCTTGGTGTGCAGGTCATTTCACGAGCTTGGCTTTGGGACATACTCATCATTTGGCACTAAAAGTTGGTCTTGAATCACGGCCAACTCATGGAAATAGTTGAGGACGAATTAATTAGCCCCTTAAAAAGACAACACAAAAGATTAGAGAGGACAATATATAACTCTTCAGCAGCTGACATTTTCTGTACACCTGCACGACCACACATTGCTACCAGATTGAATTTTGACCATGTACAAAGAAAGAAAAACATTGAGTCCAGTAAGACCAAAGATCAGATAATAATAACGGAGGTAGAAGACATACCTAAGTTTCAAAAGAAAAGCTTGCAAGAAAGCGATGCTCATTTTATGTTGGAAAAAAGGAAACGAGAAGCTCAGGAAAGATCAAGTGGCGGCTCTTGCGCCTTTAAAAACAGAGGTGTATCAGTTGAAAGAATACGAACAAATCTTGAAAGATAAAATAGAGCATAAGAAGTGAGTACAAAAGTTGGAAAATGAGCTGAAAAATATTCAGCAGACGAGCAGCGAATATCAAACAACTAATAGTGAGGCATCTCAGGTTCAGTCATCAGCTAAGAAAAAGCTAAGAAAGATACAGAAACAGCCCACAGGTGCTCGTTCCACAGAGCAACTTTCAGAGCTATTGCAACTAAAAGAAGATATGACTTTAGTTAAGAAATTCGTGGCTACACAAAAGGGCATGCCCTTACCTGAAAATACACCTTTGTTAGAAGCCACTGAAAAGGCTCCAGCAAATCATCAATTAAGAGTCCCGCAACTTGATCCTTTCGATGGATCAACAGACCCAAGTGACTATCTAGAGATGTTCAATGGTCGTATGAATTTTATGGCTATAGTAATACACATAAGTGTCAGTTATTTCCCACTTGCGTCCAAGGAAGTGCAAAAAAGTGGTATAGAAAATTGAAACCAAGATCAATTGATTCTTGGCAAACTCTCGCCAATCAATTTAAAATGCGTTGGTCTAGCAATTTAGAAGATGACAAAGAATTATGTTCTTTGATGCAAGAACGACAGAAGAAAAATGAGACCCTACGAGAATATATTGCCTGTTTCTAACAAGAATGTGTAGATATACCATTCTTAGTAGAAGACCTGGGTATAAATTCATTAGGGTATGGCATTGACCCAGATAGACACAACAATATCATTGAAGAATACTTAGAGAAGCGCCCTCGTATACTATGAGAAGCATTTCAAATCTTAGAGTACCGATTGAACATCAAAGAGGCTGCAGGCAGCATTCGCCCATGACCAGCAAGCAAATTTTATGATAAATCAGACAAGAATGAGAATCGAAGGGAAGACTCAAGGAGAGAAGGGCGAAATTCAGAACAAAGGGAAAGACGTCGTTTCAAAATTGACGAGGATTTCACAAAGCTCAATACGACCAGGATGAAGATATTGGAATTCTTGCAAAATGATCCGTTATATCAGATTCCAAGGCCAATGAATCCAGAAAGGAAGATCAACACTTCGAAATACTGTGACCACCATAAAGATTATGGTCATGAAACTAAACGTTGCAACCAATTGCGCGAGCTCATTGAAAATAAAAATCCAAGCCAGCGAGTTATAAATTTTATGGATAGATCTCAACATGTTTCTACTATAGAAACCGGAGTGGGTCTTACCTACATTGATTCAATTTTTGGTGGTCATGCTGGGGGTGGATTCTCAAAAAATAGCAAGAAAAATTATGCTAGACAAATTCACAATGTTGACATCAAACCAATCAAGCGACCAAGGTCATCAGTATCAATTATGTTTTTGAGGGATGACAACCATACAGACTTATTGGAACCACATAATGTTATAAAATAATAAGTCTATAATAGTTTTGTAGAGGGGGTGAATACAAAACTAAACCAAACTTTTGCAAATCTGCCTTAAACTACAAACACAAACTATCCAACTTCTGTATATGACAAAATAGAAAGTAAAACACACAACAGAAGAAATATCAAAGTATAACTTTCATTAAACTTTGAAGGTTTCTCTTTGAGATAAGCAAACTTGTTTTCTCAGCTACAAAATCTCCACTGTAATGGAGCTTCAACAATTTCACACTTAGTTACAAATCACTTCTCTGAACCTATTACAATTTAGAGCTTCTCTCACTGTGAAATCTCAAATCTCTCAAAACTAAGAGCTATTATCTCTCTCTTTATTTCTCTCAATACTACTCACAAGATAATACAAAGATTAATTTTAAAGAGAGACCTACACAATAGCTATTTATAAGAAAATAAAGTACAGCTACAAAACCCCTGAAGGTGTGAAATCCCCGTATGGTGGGGACCACAATGATGGTGACAGACTACACTCCTTTCTTCTCTTTCCAAATTTGTCCAAGCAATTCTTTGCCACGTGTGTATGGACCACAAGTTCTCCACCACTCTCTGACACTCCAGTACTAGAAAGTGTGGCTTCCTTTCCAATGAAGAAGACAAAAGACATCTTTCTTTACTGCTACCTTGTTCCCTTGAAGCTTGGCTGCTTTATCCCCGTATGATGCTTTAACCCCTGAAGTGTATTCTCGTTCAGGGATAAATCCATACTTCCCTGTATGGTTTTTGAACCTTGATCTCTTCAACCCCTGATGCTCATTACGGCTTCCAAATTCTTCTAACTTGTACTCTTGATACCAAAAAACTCAAAACTACTTTATTCTAAGCATTCTAATTACAACTTGACACTTGTTTAATATTGAGTAACAAGGTCCTTATTCACTGAGTTTAACTAAAACTATACAAGTATAAACTCTTATTTAGAATGCTTCTAAGGACATCATCATCTACACATAACTCATACAAACCTAACAATCTCCCCCAATTTATGCTTTGTCAATTTGATAAGCATAAATCTAGGTTTGAATCTGAT
>JAUEJK010000118.1:2921416-2933470 GCA_032274865.1 Eryngium alpinum
AAATGGCTGCTTTGAAGGGCCTCTGCAGCCTTCATCCAGTGAGTTGATGCTAAAAGGGATGGACTTTTCAATGAACAGATTGGGTTTTGTCCGAAAACTGGAGCAAAATTCTCAATCCTTTGGGTGGTTCCATTACTTGCCATTGTTATGGAAGTGAATGTGTGAAAAGAAGTGGGAGAAGGAACAGTAAGAAGGTGTGTTTGCTGCTGCTGTGGAGATACTGAAGAAGGTGAAGTGATTGTCTTTATATAGCAAGTTTGGAGTAGTGGTGTTAATGGGCTGCGTCAATGGTCTTGCTCTACTTTTGTTAGACTAGTGTAAACTCATCTGCAATGCTACCAAAAGATTATGGAATTTTCTATAATATATTTTGGAAGAGTTGATAGTAAAAATTAGTTTTTATTGGAAGATTTTATATGTAAAAATTGTTTTCTCAATGAAAAGAACTACTCTGGTTTAAATTAATTGTTTTATACGATAAAATTTATGTAATTTTAGATTGATATTTTTATTTAATATTTTTTATAAAATAATATATTAGATAAAAATTTAAAATCTAATTTTTATTTAATATATTTTTTTATAAAAATATTATTTTAAATTACGTAAATGTTGTTATAAAAAGTAGTCAATTTAAAACGGAAGCTGTATTGATTAGTCAAAAGAAAATAACACTTGTTTTTTATGTTTTTATCTCTTTAATGGGAAAGTATTGAACGCACTAGAAAATATAGTTGAATGAAGTTCCGATGCGGAAAAAGTAGTGATGTGTGTTGTGAATATGATAAGCTTTGCGGATTTTGAAGCATTTTCTAAATCATTAAGTAGTGAGTGCAGTGGCAATTTTGTCGAAATTTGCTGGGTATTTCCATAGCCGACCATTGCATCTTTAGAATATTCCAAGCTAGTGTTTAAGAATTTAGAATTAATTTTAAAAATTTAAATTATAGAATTGAATTTCAACAAAAAGATTTCTAATTGGTTATAGGTTGGAGAGATATTTTTGATTGATTTTATGTCGGAGTCATATTTTCTATAAGGAGACCGTAGTGTGACCGAGAAATAGTGTGACCGAGAAATAACAGAGATAGACAGTTTAATTTAATCTGATGGATATTTGATCTATTGATTCGATTAAATTTAAAAAAATCTGACTATTTAGATTTAAATTTAGATTTTATTTTTTATTCGAAGACTTTTCGGATCGAATTTGGGACTGAAATCCGAATCCGAATTAAATTCGATTTTTATATAAAAATAATAAAAATATATATACGTATATATATTTATAATTATAAATATAATTATAAATATATATATATATTAATATATAAAATTGTATATATAGTCGGGTTTCGGTTAAATCCGACTTGGGTTTGGATTTTAATTACAGAGATACATTCAGATTTGGATCGGATTCAGATTTAGGTTCAGATTTTCGAATTTGAATTTAAATTTTCAGATATTAATCCATACTCATACCAATTCGTTGCCATCTCTAACTAATAGGAAAGAATTTCTAAATCTGAAAGTTTAAAATGATAAATATTAAGTGAGATTTAAAATTCTTATAAAATAAACTTATATTTGAATTCGCTCGATTTTAAGTTCTAATTTTTGTAATTTCCAAACATGATATATGACTTAATTTCAGAAATTAAATTCAAATCAGAGTTCTCAAACACACCATTAAATTTCTCATTATACGGTCTATTTTGATAGTTGAATTCAAGTTATATAAATAACTAAAAACTAATACGTATCAAGTATCAAACCAAACCATGCCTTTTATAATTAATTCTACAAACCTTTTATGCCAATTCCATTTGATTCTTAACATATAAATCTTTATTTTTATTTATTTTAAAATAATAAATAAGACAAATGAAATATATGATAATAATTATATTCATTTCAATCTTTTAGAAAAATAAATCCTGACAATCTTACCATAGTGGCAAAATGAGTTCAATGGGTTGGGTTGCGTTTAATTGGGTTCGAGTCGTATGAGTTCGGGTTAATAAAGATTCAATAAATTTTTAGGTTTAAAATATTAAGTCTCTAATCCAATTCTTATTAAATGGGCTTCGAATTGGGTTGAGCCATCTATAATCGTAATAAAAAAATATATTTAATATATTTTTAATTTTATATATTTTAAAAAATTATAAAATATTAAACAACCAAAATATAATTCCAAAAATATGTGATAATAAAAATATAAAACGTGTTAATAAAAATATAAAACTTTATAAATGTCCTCAAATGTACTGTTCCTAAATAATAATATCTAAAATTAGCATTAAAAGTAATTATCCAAAGTATCAAGATGTTTTATTTGTATAAATAATATAAGATAAATATAATAAAACTTGGCTTCATCTCCTCACTCCTCCATTGAATCTGAGCGAGAAATTTTCACAATCAGATCATTGTCATCTATATGTATAGTGTACTAGTGTTATTTTTTTCACATTACCTATTATTATATTATTATTATTATTAATATAATTTAAAATATAAGTATAAATATTATAAAACTTAGTATATATTATATAATTTAAAATATGAGTATAAATATTATAAAACTTAATATATATTTAATATTTTTAAAATTATAAATGGGTTATCGGGTTATAATAGATTTATGTGGGTTGGATTATTTAGGTTCGGATAAAAAAAAACTCATATTTTTTTAGGTTGATATTCAAGACTCTAACCCAGTTTTTTTATGGGTTTAAGTAATGTTTGAGTCCTCGCCTATATTGCCGGCTTTACTTATTAGTGTTTATCTTTAAAATTGTTTTCAGAATCATTTTGAATTTCTTAACATAAGTAGGGTTCCCAGTGAGGCGGGACAAACAAGTAACCCGTCACTAACCCTCTCCTAATGGGGCAACCCTGCCCCGCTAATATGAGGAATGTGGTGGGATGTAGAACTATAATTTTATCCTGCGGGAATATGGGGCGGGCATATAATTTATATAATCCCCGCGAGGAATCTCCGCTCCGATATAATATATATATATAATATATATATATATATATATATAATTATATATATATATATATAAATATTAAATATTAAAATATGTATGAATATATATTTTATTAATTAATACATTATTTTTGTATACCAAATTCACAAACTTATATGCATATAAAAACATATGTTTATTTAGTTATTTACTTAAAAAATTTATGTAATATTCATATAATAAAAAATTTTAAATATTAAAAAATTAGTAATAAAATGAGACGGACAAACGGGGCGGGGAGACAAAAATAAGGATCAATTAAAAATCTCCGATAGAATATAAAGCGGGTATAAGATAAATAAAAATCATACAAAACGACTATGAGATATTAACTCCACCCGGCATTTCCGGCCCATAACCCTAAACATAAGCCGTGAATTATAGTGAGAATAGAAATCATAAAGCTCAATATTAACGGTGTTCTGAAATGCTAGTATTATATTTTTGCTCTACTAAATATTTTCCGTGATAAATATTTATTTCTTCTACTTCCATTTCTTTTCTTTTGATCTTTGTTGCTCTTTTTTCCTTTTTTCTCTATGACAAATAAATATAATTCATCTAGTACTCGCGGCCAATGTTAGCAGTGTCGAGTCTTCTCGAAATGATAGTAGAAAATATTCTCATAGTTCAAAATGTCTGTATTTTTTTTTTAACTCAAACATACCACTTTTATTTTTTGAGGAACTTGAACCTTAATCTGTAATTTGAGAAAGTCAAGATGATACCATTAGACTAGAAGTCTATTAATAAAATATTTGTATTTAAGTCTTGAAGAACTAAAAAGTAAAATAAAATATAACATAAATAATTATAGGAAGTTTTACGTAGAATATATTGAATTTTACTTTTTCCTATATAAAAATATAATTATTTATTTTTTTAAAAAAAATAATATATTTTATAATACAATAAAAATTCTAAATATCTACGGAGAAAGTAATATTCTACGATTTCTATACACAATAGCAAAATATCTTACTCTCAATCATTTTTCATCATCTCTTCTTTACACATCCATTCATCAAAGCGGGGATGGGCAGAGGCTTCTGAAATTAAACTTTGAACCGAGCATTCTTCTTGGACCGCAGATGAAAAATGAAATTCATAGGAGTCTTCGTTCCAAAAGAAACAAGGATAGAAAGAGACAACAAAGAGTTACGTACTTGCGATAGAAAACTCAACATTCTAAAGTTGCTACTATCATATCCTACACTACACGGCATTGTTTGAATGGATGTCAAATTCCACATAAATTAATGTGCAAGATCAATAAAGATGGCATAACTAAAGCAATGGCGGACGCAGGATCCAACTTCAGGGGGACAAGAAACTGAGGGTGGCCAAAAAATGTGAAAAATCATTAAAAAAATGTGTCAATCTGTGGATTCAAATCCGGACCAAGTGTTCACATACAACTTATTTTACCAACTCTACTACAAGTTATATGTTTAATTCTTGTGATATCTGTTATTAGTACTAAACAGCATCATGGCCCCCCTGGTCCTCACTTGGGTCCGCCACTGAACTAAAGTGATCTATCATTTTCTGGACAATAAACATTTAGAAAAACAAAGCTTCGGATTTTCTAGGCTCTCTCCTTTCTCTTGGACTAGTTCTACATTTCAAGCTTCTAAATTCTCTTCTAACACCTCAAAGGGAATGTCTAATAAAGCTTGTTGTTTTGGAGATACCTTCAGCAGAGGAAGTTAGTTTTATTGTGACGAGAAATAATCATTAAAAAGAAAAAGTTCTAGAGAAAAGGTAGAGGCATTCACAGGGCCGGTTCTACTACTAGGCCAGTTAGGCGACCGCCTAGGGCCTCCACGTGTATGAGAGCCACATGTACACACAGATATATACTTAAATTATCTGGGCCACATGTACACACAGATATATACTTAAATTATCTGTTTGATAATTATATTTTATAAAATAAGTAATAAAATATTTTATAAATGCTAAAAATTCTTTAAAAAAAATAATAAATAACCTAAGTATAATTTTATTTTATCTTTAAATAATCCTATAAATCTTTTTTAATTTTTTCTTCGTGTATACATAAGGCCTACAATTAAAAGTTCGCCTAGGGCCTCAGCTAGGGTAGAGCCGGCCCTGGGCATTCTTCTTTGTAGTAAATAAAGTGACAATACCTTAAATATAAGAGAGAATGTTGGTATTTATATTAGAGAGTCATATGTAATGTGTACATGATGAGGATTACAACGATCGCCTTGTGATGTGAGAAGCTTGAAGTTGTCGTTTTTATCTCTTTGTTAAGGGTACACATGTCACCTTGTGAGGATATTTGGAGGTGTTATTTTGGTTTGTAGCATGCCCTTATGGTGCTAATCAGAAATATGGTGGTTGGGAAGATTGTGGTCCTCTCCTTAAAGTCAACCGAGTGTTTTCATTTTAAGAGCATCTCAGAGCCTCAAAGAGAGCTAGAAAATAATAAATTATTATAAATATTATTCTTTTATTCCATATCACTTTTGGCTCTTATAATATGAAATACACTTCAATAGTTGATAACTTAAGTTGCTCAAATAGTCCTATATATTTATATAATATAAGAAAATAATTTAAATAATAAATATGGTAGTTGTATATAATGGGTAAAATAATATATAGTTTTAAGATCAAATACACAGTTTAACCTGCCCTCTCTACTCTGATGCAACTCCAATTGGTGGACTCTTAAAGATCCATACATACCACATAGATTATGGCTCTAAGATCATCCAAAGACTCTGAGTAAACTCTATAGCTTTGTGGGCTGAGGTGTACCTGGATCTGATAAATAGTCCAATTTAATTCAGATCCAAGGACCGACACGAAATTGGGCTGGACTTTATGTTGGGTCGTTTTGATTCGGACTACTTAGACCTATATTTTATCGGAAACTGTTGGAGAAAAGTTCATGGACCTCATTACCAGAACCAATTTGATAGAGGTGGATACTGAAAATATTTTTATGAATTTTGAGGGCAAATAAAAAGATGGATTGTTATTTATAAAATTATCTTACTTTTTTGAACTCATGGGCACAATGGCAACAGAAACTATATATGTTAGATAATTTGAATAATTCCTGGATTAGTGTCTAATAGAGATATCACACCCCATAACAGGGTGGCAGAGGTAGAATGAGAGAAAAAGGTCCTTATAAATCTAAAGGAAAGAAATCCTATACAATGACGAGAATAAGTTTAGAGAATGTTAAAAAGCTATCAAGACAGATATGTAGTTGGACAAAATACCTAAATTTTTAGTCACATCTATCATACATGTGTGTTAAAGATAGATGATGAATGAAGTTAGAAGAAGAGATAGACCACGGAACATGTGAGTGTCTGAAGACCTTAAAACAGACTTTATTGTAGATAAGGTCAAGAATAACTGTTTTTATATTTTTTTTCAGAAGACAAACACTTATTCTGAAAAAAATAAGTATTACCTAAATATATTTAACATTAGAGTATCAGTATGTGTTAATTGTTACTAGGATATATGTGTTAATTATTACCGGTTCTTCACTTATTTATCATTTTGTATGTCTTATCAGTAGACGTCTACTTACTGTACTTGTTAGTTACTTGCTATAATTCATGCACTATATACTAAATTGAGTACTTTTTTATTCTCCTGTTTACTTATGTTAGTACCTATATCTATATATATATATATATATATATATATATAATATTTGCTGGGATTTCTTCTAGATTATAATCAGAAATTACTCTTGAAGCAAAGAAATTAATCTTTAAGCAAATATATCTCGTATTTGAAAGTTGAAACAGAAAGAAAAAAAAAAACACAGGCTAACGAAAAGTTAGCTCAGTATACTTATTCCCGTGCGCAAAATTCATGAAGTAATTATTTAACAGACGAAATTACTTTTAACTACTTGTTAATATGAGTACAATCCGGTCCATCAAACAAGCACAAAAGAAAATGAAAAATTTATGACCGTTTGTCATAGAGAATAAATTCATGTGATTTCATATCAGGCGTTATGTCAGAATTATACATTGCAAAGAGTATTCCATATCTTGGCATCTTCTGAAATTTCACCTAAAAAAATGTTTCCTCACTAATGGACCTGGGTAAAGACAGCACTTCTTAGCTTGCAACTGCCCCAAGAGCTTTTAGCGACTGCACGACCAAAAAGCAACAAACTGAGTACTCTAACCAACCCTACAGACCAATAAAGTAACTTCATATGATACTACGTAGGATCGCCACTTCTCCCAAGATTAAAGCATGGGAAAATAAAATTGAAGCAAACACGAAATTGATGCATAAAACTCGAGCTGAGGGAAACTTTAGTGGAAGAAGAAAGCTGCTGATAAATCTTCGATAAAGACAAATATATGTCAGCAGTGGTCATAACACTGGCTTACAAGTTACAAACATCAGCATTGCCAAGCCAAATCCAGTACTACAAAATACGGCCTCGTAATTAACTAACTTGTTAACCCCATGCATTTAAAAAAGATCAAGTGTTGTCGACTAACATGGGAGCATTAAGAAATGAAAGAATCGTGTTGTAGTAGGGCGGAGTGTAAAATTTGCAATTGACTTTGCAGAAAGTAATGCACTAAAGTTTGGGTATATACTGTTTAAAATTAATATTGTTTTGGTGCAAGTTCTATATAGTTCTCCTAGATGCAAAATTGAGTTAAGATTATGCAGCCCTGAAATTTGTATAACCTTGAGTCTGTAATTCATTGTTCTCTTTTCTCTGGCACATTTTCTTCCATAAAGAGCTGAATTGTTCTCCAATATCGATCGCCACCTGAGAGCCATGTGTCCATATGCATGCCATTAGGAAATTCAACAAATTTGCATCGATTATTGTGTGCAGCTGCTTTAGCATATAACATCTGCATATGTGTAGGAGGCACCATTTCATCTCTTAACCCAGAAAGCAAAAGTACTGGTTGTTTGACCTGTCATCGAAAGGTCAAGAATGAGGTAGAGCATAGAATCGATAAGCACACGAAATGAAAGATATGGAGGCAAAAAGAGAAAAAGAAAACCAAATTAAACAACTATGTTTCTTATTATCAAGGACCATGCTGTATGAAGCAGTAGATACAAGGGTGAACTTAGGCAGAACAATGTAATATAAACACACCATTTTTCTTGTTTAAGCTACAAGATATGCATGTAAAACTCCAACTAGTTCAATGATTCAATCATGTAGTTGCAAACAATAAGAGGTCCAATCATATTTTATAGTAGGTTTTAGGCTTCATGCAAGGGAAGTAACTGAGATATGTTTACAAATTATACAAATGCCTCGGCCATACTTGGGAATACACAACTTTCCAGCAGACTCACCTCTCCAACAATATCAATGGTACTCCAAGGAGAACGCACAAAACGATTAAGAACTTTAGGGCCTTTCGCAGTACTTCCTCCAATAAAATACTTCAGAAAGGGTAATAGAACTCCAGCCATGTCTAAAATAGATGTGAAAGTATTTTCCAGTATCAGAGCACCAACCTGGAACAATACACACTTGAGAATAATGTGTAAAGATGATAAAAAAAAGCGCAAGAAGGTATTATTCTAGCTACAGGGTAACATCAAGACTATAAGTTGCACAACCAAAATATAAATTCATGATTTACGAGGCAATTAAATGAAAATAATCAAATCACTTGAGCGGAAGGAAAATAATTTGACGCCATCAAATATCATGACAGCAATACAGAATCACTTGAATAAGTGTTACAGACAATAGGGTACACAAAAGGCATTAAAATATTTCAGCTTTTTGAATAGTTTATGCAGATCTCTTTCTCTGTTATTATTTATTAATAAACAATGAGGCATAACTTAGCGCTGCCCTGAAGTATTTAAGAACCAAGTTAAGACTTAACGGTTAACATTATAAGAGAGTCCAATTGTTAAATTCAGTTGTATAGACCCTACAAGAAAACAGTAGTTATTAAGAATACCAAATTAACATTGCATGGACGCAGTGATTGTATCTGGATTTGCAAGTATAGAAGGCTATTTGATTGGCGAATAAGAAATATATCAATGCTAATAACAACTGTAACCATATGAAATTTGCATCATACACCATTTTTGCTAAACAAAATTTTCGATAGAGTAAGCACAAAGAATTCCTTGGGGAAGTGAATGCATGGTCAAGCTAGACATAAGTGCACCACTGACCGCTATACAAACATTTAGTCAGCATCTAAATATTGAACTGTTAATTGGGGGCTAATCTTAATATTTCCATCAAGGAGTGAAAAATAAAAAACTTACTGTCAAGTCTTGAATATCTGTTTCCAGAAATCGTAAACCGTAGAGTATGATTGGTAACGAGTTGCCTTAAATTGAATGACACAATCAAAATGATTAAAGTTCTCCCCGCCCTCATTACATCAGTGGACGATTAGTCTCTTATCACTAAAATTTTATGATAACTTATATCTACCTAAAACCGGATGGACAAGAAACACAAAATCTGACTTGCAATAATAATAACTGGACAATATGTGATTGAGAGATCAAGAAGCATACATTTAAAGCAACCCGAGATGTCACTCAATTAAATAATCTACAGCAATTTTAGCGCATTGTAAATGAACTCCTCAAATTGCACTTTACCTAGAGTTTGACTGTTTGACAAGCTTGATATATTACAGTATCAGTCATTGCCATGTTCTACGTGAAAGCATGTAACCGTTCTTCATCAAGCATTAAATTATAAAAAATGGTACTAACAGCTCAACCCAAACGATACGAATTAACTAAAATTAAAAGGGAATACATGACATTCGCGAAAGAGCTCTACCTTGTCCGGATTGTTTTTACACAGTACAGCTCCGACAGCACCGCCAAGTGACCTTCCAAATACTATTATTCTAGACTTATCAATGTCTGTTCTCTGAACCAGATGATCCAATGCAGCCTAGCCGAAACAAAGAAACATGCTATCAGAGATATTAATAGCATCTCAGCTACTCATCTATGCTACAGGTTTCAAAAGTTAATAAATTTTAAATAGTATTGTAAAAGTAGTAACCTGAGCATCCTTTATGATTCCTTGCTGAGATGGGAAGCCATCACTAGCACCATAGCTGTCCATTATAAAGAACTATTACTTTCTAGCTCAAACAAGAAATTCATATAGCACCATTTACCCTTCCAGAAGCAAGTGATTCGTTCAAGTGCCAAAACAGAAAGAAACCCTGTATACAATGATATACAACATGTACATACCCTCTATAAGAAAGCATAAAAACATTGCATTGAAGTCTCTGCAACATTATGCGCACCATTTCAAGGCGGTGGGCAATATCTTTAGTAAATAAGTGAAGGACAACCCCGAAAAATCAAACACTATAAAAAATATATTAAACAGTAGCAGTTTCCATCCAATATGAAAAACAAGACTTTACGTGCCAATAACCTTTTGCAAAATCTCATTATAAGTCCAACAAAATTTAGCTACAACAAACTGAAGGGGAACACGACAATAATCTCACTATTACAATAGTATAATTTTCAAATTAACTTGAGAATGGAGTGTTTTTATTGGGATTTGTGCAACTCAAATATGATACAAATATCTAGGTCATATTTCTTGGAAAAATAAGCAAGAAATCTTTACCATTTTATACACAATACATCTGAGAGTAATTACCCTGTATATGTTGATTGTTTAATTTTGCCAGCTTATGGGGACAAATAAAAAAGGTAGCCATCTTCTTAATTGGAAAATCATAACAATCAACTAAATATAAGTACGCAAAAGAAAGAGTAACTCCTTTCCTCCTAAGAGCACAAGGATACTTCCAGCATTTTCTTGAAAGAACAAGATAGTCGGCCCTGCAAAACCAAAAGCACTGCATTCTTAGCTAGAAGTCAATTAACACTCCATCTAAAAATTATAAGCAGATTACAGAAACTAAAACCGGTACACATATTAGAATCTCTATAACACAGCAGCATCTATCATTACCACATACCAGTGTATTAAAATGGTATCACATCATATGTCCTAAATTCGAAAATGTATGTATGAAGACGCTTAGAAGGACTAACCAAGTAATCTCAAACCCTTGTCCACAGTACTTCATAGTTACATTAATCTATACATCGGTAGTTCGGTACATACATCATTAGGCTTCTTCCTAATAAATGTTTAATACTACAACCAGGGACAGATCTGGGGGTCAGTCCCCCCACCCCCTCCCCGGCGCCAGTTATACACACACAACATATACTTATACACAAAATGTGCATATCATGTGTTTGACAAAATTACAAAGGTAATGATTTTGATAATATTATGCTATAGAGTTGTAAAGCTGTGATTGTTATTATCATTTCAGTTTGATAACTCAACATTTCTGTTTAGCAATTACTATTATTTTGTAGCTCATGTTTGGACCCCTAAAAGATCTTTTGGTTGTCAATGTCTACAGCATATGGTAACAACAAAAGATGATCTCAAATGTAAACAATCATGATTAAATATCATACTTATTCCTTTCAAAATACCCTCTCCATACTCTAATTTAATAATTTTCCTAAGAAGACAAGCAATTCAGCAGCTTGAAAAGGACCCCAAACAAGTATCAAATCAACAATTCCAGCCACATCAATTTGATAATTTGCCAACAAAAACCTAGATCACAATTACATTAACCAATCAATGACAAGGAATCTTCAATTTTAAGAACAGCTGTAAACAATTCAAACAAAAAAACCCTAATCTACCGGCAAATCAATCCCCCAATCCAATTCAAGCACAAATTACACAACATAACAACCAAAAGACTCAAATCCAATCCTCATACAAACACAAACACGTATATAAACAATAAAACAAAATAGTCAGTGAAATTCAAAAACCTCGGCAATCAGGAGCCAGTTTGATGAACCAGGCGTGAAGACGAACACCATCAGAAGATCTGAGCCAAACATCTTCATAAAGGAGGCGAAGACGAGCTGGAGTGATCGGATAAGACTTGGTAAG
>JAUEJK010000118.1:3275099-3287578 GCA_032274865.1 Eryngium alpinum
GTGTATAGTTTGTTTGTTTTATTAAATTTGCAGTGATCACTTGTTTTAGTACATCAATCTGTTTGGGCTTATAGTTGTGTGTGTGTTTTTTTTTCTTTTTTTTTTGTTTAGCCAGTGACAGAATTATAATATAAGAGCCACAACCAATTAAAACTATTTTCTTAACGTACTCTTGCTTTCACTTTAAACCTCTATACAACAGAATATGTGTACACCTGACATGGTCTTACTCAATTATATTTACCAATTCCAAGCCATATCACCTCACATTCCAGATGCTTAGAATACTCCCCCAAAACACATCCAGCCATATAAGCTTCCACGTATGAGCTGCCAGGGGATAGATGAGGGTGTGCAAGGTGTACCATTGCACACGGCACAAAATATAGGAGGGCCCCCAAATTAAGTGTCCAATCGTAGTAGTCAGAAAAACAAAGTATACAATGTGGGCAAATCTTGTGAACAATTTAAATGAGCGTGTTAGTTCTATGAAAACAAGTTTACTACCATGTGCGAATTCTAGTGATCTTGTATGTTGTAATTTTCTACCATTATTTTATATTTATTTGAACTGATATAGGTCCTTTTTTTTGTCTTTAGCACAGGGCCCCTATAATCATTGCTACGGCCCTGTGAGCTGCTCTCTTCTCTGCTAAGTACAGAGCACCCCTACACCTCCTGATTCAGATACTTTTGTCACCCTCTGCAATCCGCTGGGTATTTCTGAAGAACGAGACAATATCTGGTCATCTGCCAATGGTTCACTCTGAAAAAGCAGAATTTTTAGAATGTCGGATTGCTGCTGCTGCTTCAGCCATTGCAATAGGACCGCTGAATAGGCGATCAATAGTTTGCAATCTAGAATATCCAACATTATTTTCATCGATGGATTCAATTTCACTTATACTGACATTATTTGAATGTCCCATTTGTGTGAATATTTTGAAGTCGGTTGGTTATCTTGAGACTGAAGTGCATAGTTTAAACTGCTGCTCTGCACCTGACCAACTTTCCCCAGGCTTGTCTTGGTGGTACACTAGGACTAGGTAATGGCTGATTTGGATTTGGTGGAAGATCGTTAGTCTCTTCGATATTTGATTAAGATTCGACAATCACTCGTGACTAACTAAATCAATCAATCTCGTCATTCAAAGCAAACAAGTCATTATAACTAAAACCTCAAAATTTAATGTTCGATTGTTCGTAAATTAAAGGTTCCTAGAGAGACCATCAATTCAAGTTAAGAGGACAAAAGAGAGTGATTGAAGAAAGTAGAACAGGAGGACTTCGTTGGAATAACTAAAAACAAGTAATCATCCTCAGCCCAGGTTTTTTTGCTTGACAAACATCTTCGGCCATGGTAATTCCTTCCACAAAGTTTACTTCTTTCGTATCTTCATTAATCAGATGAAATCATTAATAACACAAAAAGAAATACAACCGCATCCACTTTGATTTAGTAAACCACAAAATTTACCCCTGATAATAAATTCAAAGGAAAAAAAGAAAAAGAAAATCTACTCGCCATAATTTGGTTGTATCAAAGTAGGATGTTTGGCTTCACCCTATCTCGTGGTTATCAGACGCTTGCTTTTCTCGCATATGCTTGTTCTAGCTCTTCTTGCTAAGCAAGCCTGGAGGAACTTAAATAACCCAGAAACTTTAGAAGCTAAAATTTTAAAAGCTAGATATTTTCACAATTCTTCTTTCTATGAGGCTAAAGTCGGGTTCCGTCCAAGTTTTGTCTGGAGAAGCATTATGGAGGCTCGTGATATACTAATATTGGGATCAGCTGGAAAATACGAAATATATATCAGGTACATATTTGGGTTGATAAATGGATTCCAGGCCTTGAGGGCTTAGTTTGTCGTCCAGAATCTTGTGAAGTAATGTATGTCAGATTTATTGAATGACGAAACGTCTAGCTGGGACAAAATAGCAGGGTTTTGATACATCTTCGAACACAATCGAAGCTTCACTGTTCAACTAGCATATGCAGAATCTGTGAGGAATCAGTAACTGATAAGACTGAAAATAGCCACTGGCCTAATGATCACTAAAGAAACTGTATGTAATTCGTACTGATATCCAGTTGCAAGTAATGGGTAGGAAAGAAATAAAATAAACATAATAGATACAGAGATTATCCAAATCCAAGTGAGAAGAATTACAAATTCAAACAATTACAATTGTACAGTACCTACTCGTACAGTATGCCACCTAATTAAGGTATAAATTTCTTGGCACTCGAAGTAAATCCGAGAGCAATCTTGCAACTAAAATTGTAGACAATGTACTTATGATAAAGTATATGCTTTCTAACTAGAGGAAAACATGAAGGAGAGAGATACTTTTTCCTA
The DNA here is from genome assembly GCA_032274865.1 of Eryngium alpinum. Taxonomy (NCBI): domain Eukaryota; kingdom Viridiplantae; phylum Streptophyta; class Magnoliopsida; order Apiales; family Apiaceae; genus Eryngium; species Eryngium alpinum. The sequence continues at coordinate 3,277,460 of JAUEJK010000118.1, forward strand.
ATTACTTACTACAGCATATGCCGTTGACTCTACATGCAAACCACAATCTGTTATCAGAAAAAACAGATTCATTTCATGAATTTTTGAAGTCAGTCAACATAGGAGCAAATTGTGTATGCATACCTTGAGAGGAGCAAAATAAGTAGGTTCTGTGGGGTTCGCAATACTCCATATACAGATTTCGGCTTCATCAGCCACAGAAGCAAGAAGGTTTGATGAAAGAGAATTAAATTCTATACCCTGAACCTGAATACATCACTAAAATTAAGTGACAATTGCTGCAGAGGTTTTTCAATTTCGTTGGCAGTAATTGTTCATGAATAGGTACTTTCCAGTATCACGTGAGTGACAAACTTACACGGATTAGAAAGATACATTATTAAGTTCTTGGGTTGAAGAGCCAAATGGTCTCAGGAAACCGTAACAAGATGGTCAGATTGATCGAAAATAACCTAACTCTAATGGTTGGAGCTAGTTATTTTAATAGGCTCACTCTTACCCGGGATCTTTTGTGAAAAAGCTGATTGAGGTGTTTACATATATCGATCAGGAGAAGGAAGTGAGCTTTCCATGAGAGGAGGCCACAATGACTACCATGTACATCAGAAACATGGAATCCTGGGAAAGAAGCGTTACCCAAAACGTAAAGGGGTTCAAACAAGATGGAGCAAAGGTTTATTTGCTAGCTGGCAACAGTGGTGAATCTGAGTTAACCAGCGGTGGATATTGCCAAGAATAATCACCCTTCACTGTCAACGAAAACTATTACCTAAATATGAAAAAAAAAGATATAAGGAATTAGTATCCGGATGATAATCGGTAGGATGAATATAGTTCATGGACATAAAAAGTTAATGGCAAACATACCAGAATATGCATTTTAGTATAATATCTGCAACTGTTATTAATTTCAAATACAAGGTAATAGAACAACGAATTACTAAAGAGATTCCTTGATGTGTTAACAAAAATGAGGAACCAATCTACTTAACAGGTTTAAGCAAGAGATGGAAGTATTCCGCCTGATACATAAACATTGTCATGCAATTATTAATACTAGTGACCAATAAGCTTGAAAGACAATCTAGAGATATAACTTAAGTGATTTATCACATAAACCGCAAATTCGTGAAGCAGATATTCAAATATTAGCCTTAGACCAACTTGGCAATCATCTAAATGTTGAATACTACATGCTAATCCTCTAACAATTACTTTTCCAGTGATTTCATTTTTGTGTTTTAGTGGCTTGAATCTCGTCCCACTTGCAGCTACGCGAACCATACCTTCTTTTGACTGTGATGAAAATACAATGTACACTCTATGCAGATGTAACTTTGTTGCAAGAGCACTGAGACAGAATATAATTGTTTGAGAAAGTGGACAAACTCAAACTGAGGATAAGAGTCGACAAATCTTTATAGCTGGAGGAGAACCCCACCTTACCCGTAAAGAATTTGCTGAGAGAGTAACTGCATACTTAAGAACGAAGGATAAAGGTACAGTACACTTAAAAAAAGAAGTTTAATGCACAGAAGTATTAGCAAGTCATATGAATATAATAGAGAGAAATAAGGTAAACAGAACAGGACAGCATGGACAGAGAGGAAAGAAATCCATAAAGGAGAAGAAATTAAGGATCGATAGAAGAGCAAGTAGTTTACAGATTAACCCTGCAATACAAGTTTAAGGAGATAACTATGTGAAATACATCTAACAACCTATTTGACCACATTATTTAGCTCTATATTCTACTTGTGTATCCAAAATCCGGAAAATATTTTCGTAAATCCAGTTCTCCCCTGCAATAACAGCAAAGTAACACAATAATAAAAATTCAAGAATTCATATTCCATGTCCATATTTGAAACATAAAACGAAAACAAACATAAAATGTTGTAAAAACTGGAAACTTTTAGTTAGTGTCATGAACCAACTGAACTTGAATTTCACCTTTTGGTTCAGATACAAAAATATGTAATATGGTGGCCAAATTTGTTTGAAATTGTAAAGCATGTCTACCAATTTCGTCTACCAATATTAGCTTAAGTATTAAAGGAAAGAGGTTAACAATTTTTTATCCATTTATGATGAAATAAATCCGACTCATTGTAAATCTGCAAACACCGAAAAGAGAAGATTAAAATTTCAGTTTCTTCACAAAGTTTCAGTACTGAAAGACACCAGAACATGAAAGTTGAGAAATAGAAATGTCAACCAAACAACCATTAACATATAACATTAAATTCCAATAACCCATTATCATCGGCGGTAGTGGTGCCATTTGAAGTTCAAATATACATGCAGAGTTTCCCTTTCAAACGTGCATTTGAACCCTTTTTATCAGTTCCCACGTCTTCCTAACAATTCTCAAGGCGATATCCTCATATGGAGGTTCTGCATGAAATCTTATAATGCAGGTCTCTGTACTGTTTCTGTCCTTTTCTATTGCATAAATAGGAGATTTTGTTTTGTCAACAAGATTAGGATAGAATATGTTGAATTTGTTCCCTGCACCATCTTTGGGGGTGGATTGTTATTGTCGTAATGAGTTTGATTGTATTTATTCCACTCGTATCTAGTGTGAATGCGGTTGAAAGTACTTTGGTTTTCTCGGACAATGGTTATGCCACCAGCACACCTGCGAGTTAAGGTACCTCATCATTGTTGCCAAATACTGCATCACCTTCCACCATGGCTCCCATAGCTTTCATCACCTTCGTCTCAAAACTATCATCAGACACATGAACTAGTCTTGAAGAAAATGCTTCTTGGATCTGTCTTTTTGTTCTTCCAATAACGCTGCACGCTTCCTTTCCATTATAGCCTTATCTCCCTCGGAATCAATGCCTTGTTCAGTCTCCTCCTCATGGAAAAGCTCTGGAGAATATGATCCTGCTTCTTCGGTACAATGATGGTTGCTCAAGATGTTCCAAATGCTTGTGTAATATCTTCGAATGAATTTCCGTCAGACAGGCTTTTGCCTTATAAACATGGACGCCTTAAAGAATGGCTTCCCAATATTGGACCACCTTGGCTGTGCCAGAACGCATCTGTGACTCAATTTCAGAATGTAATGCTTTAAGCTCATTAATATTTTTCTCTTGTAGGAAATTCTCGATATTTCCTTTGATACTCTAAGGGAAACCACTTTCTCTAGCAAGCAAATCGGCAGGTGGTTGATGTCTATGCATTCTAGTTCCCAATCACAAACTAGTACAAGTGCCTTCCAATACTGTATATGAGTCGGTGTAGCCCTGTCTAACTCCAAGTGCAGTTTTATCTCCTCACGAAGTTCTTCCATATCTTTTAGTGTCAAACCATTGAAAACCTCGTACGGCTTGCGCTCAAGATGTATAGAGAAAATATCAGTAGGCTTGATATGACGTTCACGAACCCGAATCTGTGACCTAATTTTGCTTTGACAAAAATAGAACCCTGTTCTTTCTTTACCCAATCTTGAAACTCAACTCCAACACGCTCCCTCGCAACTAAAGCCATTGCTTCTTCATGTTGCAGTTTCCTGGTTGCTGTTTCTTTCCTTGCCTATTGAGTTTTCCAATCTCTCCCATTATTTCTCTCTGCTTCCTCTCCTCTGCTTTTACTGTAAAGAATTGAAGTGGCACACCTTCATTAACATCACCCTCAATTTTTTTCATCAAACAAATTTATTGAACTTGTTCGCCACTTTCATCTTCTTCTCATGTGCTTTCTTGGCCACATACTGGCAAATATCATCTTCAGTAATCTTCCTGATGCCATGACTTCCCATGATCAATTAAAATACAACAAGGAAACTTGTATAGCAGGTTCAAGCTGCTACAAATTTAGTATGAGCAATGCTAGGTAACCAAAATTGGTTCGCTGAAATTGTTTCCAATCTACATGTCATCCGTTTGACAAATAAACTCCAAATTATGTTTCTACTGTAGTTAAACACTAAAAATTTGTATCATGTTAGTTACCTTTTTTTTTTTTGGTGAAAGTATCATGTTAGTTTCCTTAAATAGCTAAGAGCATAAGTTTCCTCTATCCTTACTGTAATCGAAACCATATATCTATGCCATAAATATAAACATTCGTTATCAGGGAAAAAAAAACTCAGGGATTTACAGGAGTTGATTTCTAATTACTTTTCCATTTACTTACAAGTTCAGCTCCACTCATATCCGCTATTGACAATGTTGTGAATAATATACAGATATGCTTAACATATGATGAGGTTCAGTTAATGAATAAAGTAGTTTCTCTTGCTGAAATTCATGGTGCTCTTATGCAAATGGCTCCTTCGAAAGCCCCTGGTCCAGATGGTATGTCGGCTCTATTCTATCAAAACTTTTGGTCCACAATTGGTCCCACGGTGATTCATGTTGTTCAAGAATTTTTCCAAACAGGTCGGATGCCTGTTGATTTAAATTATACGATTTTAACTCTTATCCCTAAAGTTCCTTATCCATAGTCAGTAAGAGAGTTCCGACCTATAATTCATTGTAATGTGATGTATAAAATAATTGCAAAGATGCTTGAAATTCGTATCAAAGTTCTACTGCCTAATATTATTCATCAGACGCAATCAACATTTGTACAGGAGAGAATGATCACAGATAATGCTATTGTAGATTTTGAAGTGTTCTATTGGCTAAAAACTAAACGATATGGAAGGCGAGGCTCATTTCCTCCTAAACTTGATATGAGCAAGGTTTACGATCGGATTGAATGGTCTTTTGTGATGGCTGTGCTCCGACAATTTGATTTCTAACTCACTTTGTGAACCTGATCTTGTCTTGTTTGTCATATGTTTCCTTCTCATTCAATTTAAACAAGTTTCCAGAAGGACATATTATCCCATCGAGAGGTCTTCGTCAGGGAGACCTATATCACCTTACCTGTTTATTCTTTGTGGGGAAGTGTTATCGGAATCGATTAGGAGAAATATGGCATCAAGACAACTTCATGGTATTAAAGTGTCGAAAAATGGACCAGAAATAAGTCATCTATTTTTTGCGGATAATAGTATATTTTTCTCTATAGCAGTTCATGAGGAGGGAGTATGGATAAAAACGATCAGAGATGATTATTGCAAGGCTTCGAAAAAACTTGTTAACTTTGATAAATCTAAAATACATTTTAGTGCCAATACTACTGATGCAACCAAACAAGGAATGACAGAGATGCTGGGGTGAGGGAGGGTTTGCAATATTGTAAATATTTGGGTTTATTGTCATCTAAGTAACAAACTTTTCATTTGTAGTGGAGAAAGTAAAGAAAAAACTCAAAGGGTGGAAGGAGAAAATATTGTCTATAGGTGGAAAAGAGGTCCTTATTAAGGTTTGCGCTCAAGCCATTTCTATGTACATCATGAATATCTTTCTTTTGCCCGAATCATTGATTGAGGAGATGCATAGGGCCTTAAATTTATTTTGATAGGTAAATGATAAAAAAGAAAATCCGATTCGTTGGTGTCGGTAGGAGGATTTATGTGTTTCTAAATTTCATGGTGGAATTGGGTTCAGACATTTGGAAGCTTTTAATAAATCAATCTTGGTAAAACAGTTTTGGCGGTTAATTACTCGTCCTGAATCGTTGACAGCTCGAGTTCTTAAAGCTAGATAGTACCCGTGGGCTTCCTTTATAGACGCTATGATCGGGCATAAATCGAGTTTTGTATGGTGAAGCCTCATGTCAAGTAGACAGATCATTGTGAAAGGTGCTTGCTGAAATGTAGGTGATGGCTCAAATGTGCGAATCTAGGATGACTTATGGGTTGTGGGGCATGATGAAAGATTAACTAGGTCAAATCAGTGTGAATTAAATATTGTGCGGGACCTGATGTGTACTGATTTTCCAGGATGGAATGAGGAAGTTGTCCGAAACACATTTGATACTCTACTGGCGGAGAAGATTTTGAGTATGTTATGTAGTGAGGAAGGAAAAGATGTTTTATATTGCAATGGGTCAACAAATGGAGATTTCTCGGTGAAATCAGTTTACTATCTGGCAATGGATGGACTTGTACAACCACCTTTAAGACTTGTTGCTGTTAATAATAATGTTTGGAGGACCATTTGGCATGCTTCTGTACCTACAAAGGTGAAATTTTTTGCTTGGCAAGTAAGCTGCAACTGTATTTCGACGGGTGCAAATTTTGCTAGGCGGGGTTTAGTTCTTGATAACAGTGATTGTGTTTATTACAGGTGTATGTATGAAGACATCCACCACACTTTATTCTCCTGCCCATATGCCACATAGGAGGCTGTTGGCCCTGATTTAGCTCTGCTTTGATTTTGATTTTGTTTAGTTTATTTCTCGAGGTATAAAAAAATATTCAAATAGATTAAAACACGAAATAATTTTAAATTTGACTTTTAAAATTTTTATAAACTATTTGTACTCTAAAATACATTTTCCAATTTTAATAAATTAAAACAAGTAAAACTATTTTCAACATAATTTCAGCTTATTAATGTAAAATATTTTAAAAATTTTAGAGAATAAAATTAGATCGCTTTTTGTCAATTAAGCACATCCTTAATTTTTTTAGGAAAATAAAAATTTAACTACTTAATTTTTTTTTACCGTGGAGATTTTATCGGAATTTCATGATATATCCCAAAATTTTACTGTGGTTAAATTCTTGATTCGGTAATTACTGTTTGTCTAATTTTGGGATTGTTTTTTCGTTTCTTTATTATTCCAAAAACAAACGTTAAAACATTCCCAATACAATTTTCGTCTTCTCTCTCGCTCCGTTCGAAAACCAGCTTCCCGTAAAAAAAAAACTCGATCAGGTAATAATCTTTTTCAATTCAATCGATTTGTTTTTCCGGTGAGATCCAATTTTCTATGTTTTTGAATATATATATATATATATATATATATATATATATATGTGTGTGTTTGTGTGTGTAATCTCGATCGTTACTTTTTGATTTTCAGTTGTTCTGTCTTCTGATTTTGATCGAGTTATGTGTTTGTTTTGAGTGATTAGTAAATAGTAAGCTTTGATTGTTGATGTTACGGTTCAATTTTTGTAGATTATCGATTTTTTATGGGTTTGACTTTTTTGGGAGCGTTCATGGTTTTGTATTATCAATATGTGTGTGTGTGTGTTTTGTTTGTTGGTAATAATTTTGGTAAGATTTGATTATTTGGATGTATGGGTTTGTTTGGTTTTCTAATATCCTGAAACTGAGTATTGATTGAATGAAATTCTGAATCTAGTTGGTTTTGTTTATTTGTGCAAATAATGGAGATCAATTTATATTTGAATAAAGGTTATTGTGTAGGGGAAAAATTGGATGTTTATTACGCTGGAATGTAGAATTTGAGTTTGGGGCTAATTGAAAATTGTGTATAACTAATTAACTACTGTAAGTCTGGCTTGCAAAAAACCAGAAATCAATTATGTGTGTTTTCACAAATGGGCTTGATTTATGGATCTGAATATAAGCAAAGAAAACCAATGTCGTGTTTAATTTGGTTTTCCTTGCTTGCATAATAGAGAGTTAGTAGTCTGCCTTTTGGTACAAGAACGAGCAAAATTGAGGAATCCAAGAATGATGTTTGCTTTAGTGGATACTAGGAAGTGTTTTATTTAGAATGATTCACCATTTGTGATAAGATCATTCTGTTTGTGTAGAAGTAATATGTCTCTAAGATCATGGTATGTTCTGGAAACTTTGTTTTCACCCACTTGTCTGTGTGTTTGTTGCGATGGCGTTCAATTTCTATAGTGACCTTCAACTGCAAAGTTCTATTCATTTGCAACTGTTGCAGATATTCTTAACTTTATCTTTACTTACAGCTTGATAATTAATGCATTTCTTTGATGTTGTTTCAGCAGCTTCGGTTTTTGATTAAAGCGATAAGCAATTATTTGATACCTTTGTTCCCATCCATACCAGAATCTAAGGTTCATGTCTGAGCTTGACATCCAGATCCCCTCAACCTTCGGTATGATTTTTTAACTTTTCGTATTGGCTGAATTTGAGGTCATCTTTATTGATTGTATATTAAAGTACAAAATTTTCTTATTTGTTGTTGTGAGGTTACTTGTACCAAATTGTAAGAACTTTTCTTCTCCTATTTTTCCTCCCCAATAATAGTAAAAAAATCGTAGACATTTACTTTGATACCAGAACCTTTGTTGAGCCTCTGTAGAGAGTCAACTTATGGGCTTGGGATAAAAAATGTTTCTCCAAGGATATGTATGTTGTCACCTGTATTGGTTATCTTATATAACCAGTAACATAAGTCAATCACCTTTTGACTTTGTCTTTTTTGTTTCTTTTACTTGAATATGCGAGTGATATTTTCTGTTATACTCACTATGGTATTGATAGATCCCTTTGCTGAGGCAAATGCTGAGGACTCCGGTGCTGGGACAAAGGAATACGTTCATATTCGCATACAGCAACGCAATGGAAGGAAAAGCCTGACAACTGTCCAAGGCTTGAAGAAAGATTTTAGCTACAATAAGATACTCAAAGACCTCAAGAAAGAGTTTTGCTGCAATGGTACTGTAGTTCAAGACCCTGAGCTTGGCAAGGTTGGCATATTCTGTTTATTGCTTGATCCTTGAACTCTCCTTTATAGGTATTCATGTATATATATTTCAAAGAATTTTTTGTATCTTCAGGTTATCCAACTTCAAGGTGATCAGCGGAAGAATGTTTCAACTTTCCTTGTTCAAGTAAATTCCTCATACTCCACAGTATCGATCATTTTATATTGTCCATGTTCCCTCTGCTAACGGCTAGTTTTTCATGTCAACAGGCAGGCATTGTGAAGAAGGAAAACATCAAGATACATGGTTTTTAAGTTGTAGTTGTGGCAGCATATCAATCTGCCGACCGCTGGGTTTCCAAGTGATCAACAGTTAGTGTTCTTCTCTCTATATATAACATCGATAACATTGAACTTGTACTGTGGGTTCTTGTGGACTTGATTTGTATTAAATGTAACTGTCTCAAATGTGTCAAACTATCAGTATTATAAGGCACTCTATGTTATATGCCTTTCCATTTGGAATTTGTAAGGGTTATAAACCAGTTTCCACCATGTTTGTGCAATATAGTACTTTTTTACTTCATTTGGGAGTCTAGTTTTTGTTTGATCTTCAGCTTGATTGGGTGTGGATCAGTTTTACCCCTGTTTACTTTAAGGTAGTGAACGAACTATTTGTAACCTTTTTGATTTTGAAGTCACTTTGAAGCAACCATGCTCCATGAACCATCTATAATTTTTCAGACAAAAACTATTGGGTTTATAAATTGACACTAAAACAAATATATATGAATCCCATTTTAATTTAATATTAATTTATTTTTATTTGCAAATATAGAATGCAAACCTTAGAGCAAGCCCAACGGGCTATTCATCCGGCTCGCTAACTGAAGTAACGAGTCTAAAGTCCTCGCCAAATATATTGATTCTAGTTGAAATCGTCAATCCTCGCCAAATATATTGATTCTAGTTGAAATCGTCAAATAAATACTAAGCCACGTAGGATCGTCAAATAAATACCCTCGCCAAATATATTGAGCCTAGTTGAAATCGTCAAATAAATACTAAGCCACGTAGCATCGTCAAATAAATACTAAGCCACGTAGGATGAAAAAATAATAAAAAATTAATAACGAGTCAAGTATCTCAAAGGTCGGAGTTGCTTTAACATTTACACAGAAACAGGACATATAAATTTCATCTCTCCATTTAAAATTTGAAAATTCAGTTATTATTTATCAGTAACAAGGTTCTGTGTCAAAGTCAGAAGAACCTAATAAAATCGAATATATATTTTACCTTTACAGTTCAATACACACATGTATAAATTAAATCATTGAGCTAATAAAGCTAGGAAATTAATTTTTTTGGAAGGAAAGGAGAAAAATGATTTAGGTAGTTAACTCAATTACAGTGGAAGGGAGGTGTGTGAACAGTTAAGATCTGGCTTATAAAATTGCTCTTGTTGTCTCAATATTCATTTACATGCATTATTGCATAAACACACCTAAATTCATGTATGTGTATATTATAATAATATATATAAAAATAAAAGTAAATGGGGGCTAAAGCCACCCATAGCCATTAATATTACTATATAAATGTTGATACACA
>JAUEJK010000118.1:3550107-3565874 GCA_032274865.1 Eryngium alpinum
GAATAGAGAACTTATCTCCACTGTGCTTCCCCCTTCTTGAGCATTGTTATTTATTTATGTACATTTGCATCAACAACTTGCTGAAGGTGCAGTAATAAACACCATATACGAAAAGATGCATGCTGAAAGTTTAACCCAGAAAACAGGTAACAATACCAGAATCAACTATGGCTCTGGGAGTTGGGACACTATTTACATGAACTACCAAACATGAAGAACACTACAAATGAAAACAATTAAAGTAGTTCAACACATACGTATCGCCACGGGAAGTAGAAGGCAGTTTTGACATTTTTTTTATCTAGGTTTTCACTGTGTTTAACCCAGAAAACAGATAACAGCATACGTCACCCTCAGGGAATACTCAAATGACCCGAGCAATATATTTTATTTCTCTACCAAACAAACTTCGAGATAAGCTTTTTAGTATATAGATAGACAAGGTTGGTCCTTAAAACATACAAGCTCTATGTATGATTTCTATTCAAATTTACTACTTTCTGTCTTATCTGAACTATTCATATCCCAAGATACACTAGCATATAACCATATAATATAAAGGCACACATAAAGTTTATATCATAGAAACTTATCTCAAACTTGCCTACCAACGATAGCTTGGACAAATACAAAGCAGAAAGTCTAGTAATACTCAATAAGCAGTGAACAGATAAGCATCATATGGAGTTCCAAATCAAGTGAATTGTCAGGTAAATTTCATATGAGAGGGGTAATCCATACAGAACATTTTTATATGAAACTCATAGATATATGATTCAAGAGGTGTAGTGTAAAACTAGAATCAGTCTTCCTCACTGTTTAGTGACCTTAAAGTATAGTAACTAACTCAAGCTGCCAAGAGAAACTGACTGCAGGAAATCAGTAATGCATTCGAGGAACGTGCCAAGATGTTAAAGTAATTGCTGAAAGTTGTGTTACTTACTGTTGCTACTGTGGTGTTTATTTCTTTATTTATTAAGCATTTTATATTGTAGACACCTATAAATGCAAAACCTTGGACAACAGGGCTTAGTTATGCTGGGAGTTATGACTTTATATCATCCATGACAGAAGGATGGATCTTGCGTTACTATAAACATATATCATTTTTTAGATTCAAGGGTTCGGGGCTAGAATAATACTCAATAGAAAGAGTTGGACTACTTTCTAATGCCACTAGGAACTTTGGCAAAAAAATCGTCAGTGTCACCAGAGCGGGAGCGACGACCCGGAGAGGAGAGGCTGTTAATACATTTATCTTTACATGACATCTGAGTAGGAGTTGGACAGAGTATACTACAAGCGGAAGACAGCACGGGGGAGTTGAATCAAGTTTCTTAACAATTGTCAGCCAGGTTTCTTTCTAATGGGTCTTTTCAAGTCAAAGGCTTTTTTGCAATTTCGTTTGGCTAGAACATATTCTTAGATTCAAATTTTGTACAACTCTGTTTCAATGGTGCATCCACCTTCTGGAATCTGGACTATATGTGACGCAACACTAATATAAGTACTGGACTCCAAATGCCCACCTTCCTACATTTATTTTCTTTTCACGGTTTTTTTGTTTATCCATTTGTATCTTTATGCTCCTACTACACTGAATTAGATCAACATACAATTGACAACAGTAACAGCAATATAAAACTTATCACCAAGAACATAAAACTTATCACTAAGATCAGCTTTCTGATAAATAAGCTTTCTGATAAAAGAGAACAATCTATAAAACCATCGAATATTGTAGAATGAAATGACAAAATTGTTCAAATTCATTCTGCACAAGCGACCAGAAATACATGGCCGCAATCAAAAGGTTTAAAAATTGCCCCCTCCCGTATATGCTTATTGAAAAAAAATACTTCTGTACATGTTTCATAATTCAGCATACAATTTTATATAATTACAAAAATCTTACAGAATCAAACACATATACACACACTTGAACTCATCATTAGTTCAAAAGGAAAGGGGTATATACCTCCAAATAAAGGGGATGGTTTCTCCTACTCAATTCTTTCAAAACGCCAATCAGCTCTTCTGGGAATTGTACTCTTCACCCACCCCTTCAACAAATTTGAGAAATTACCCTTTTCAATATCAAAACAAATTACACACCAAATTACAGTGTTTTGGGCATTCTGTCGAACACCTTGATAGCAATACTCAAATTACACACCAAATTTTAAAGCAGAAACAATTATAAACATACACAAATATGCATAAAATTTATAAAATCTATCAATTGAAGATATGTAAATTTCAACAAGTACTCCAGATATAAGAAAACAGAACAAATCCGCCAATTGTAGATTAGGGTTTGAAAACGATCAAATTTTAAAAATATGTAGAACTATGCACTAAAAACTTAGAAAACAATGAAGATTGATGATGAGAAACTATTTATCGAAAGCAATAACACAAAGTAATACGAAAATTTCAGAAATCTTACCTGAGAAATTATTCAGATCTGCAACAGCGGAGAAAGAGCGGAGAGAGAGCGGAGAGAGAGGATAGCGAAGAGGATCGGATGATGAGAGAGGCAGGATGAGAGAGAGAGGATCGAAGGAGAGAGAGGAGGATGAGAGAGAAGAGAGAGAAGAGAGAGACGAGGAAGAAGAGAGAGAATAATCAAAATAAGAGAGAGGCTAACGATTATTGTTTCAGCCCGATTTAGGTCGGTAATGATTTAAGGATTTTAATTACGGTATAATAATGGTAATAGTTAATTATTTATTTAACCAAACATGTGATAACAGTAAACCTTTCTTGATTCCGTTTCCTAACCTCAAATATGCTATACCAAACATGCCCTAAAACTAATCTAACAATCTGTACATATTACATTGACCAAAAACACCAAGAAAAAATTATTAGTTCAAACTAAGAGAGCAAAAAAACGTGAAGAGTAAGGAGACGATGAGAGGACACTGTCCAGTAATTGAAGCAGTGCTAGGCAAGCTTGTGCCCTCCATCAGATAATTTTGTCTAGTGTACATTAGACTAAAGAGTATTCAAATTTAGATCCCAAAGTTAATTGAAAATAACCAAACAAGAAAACTTTACCTGCTACCATATCAAATTTACCTTCGATAAACCAGTAGCCTCAGAACCAAAATAAATTATTCAAGGTAAAAAACACACTGTATCTATCATTAATCAGGATTGACAAAAATCATAAAGGTTATTAATCGAGGTTTTATTGTGTACAAACAACTGTAACTAAGACTTTCTCCCAACAAAGGCTTGTCACCATTTTATTAGTAAACATGAAAATAAAAAGGCAAGAAAAAGGATATCAAGCATTCCCTTACTGACACAACAACAATTTGATGCGCAATCTTTTTATTTTTGTATGCATATGTTTTTTCATGTTCTAAGGGCGTAAAACCATAAGAAGTTCAAGAGGAAACTAATACAGCACTAATGATGCCACATTAATCAACACATTGAGGATATATAGAAGTAAGACAGCAAGAAGTAGTTCCAGATCAAAACGCCTTATATAACGAACCGAGGGAGTATAAAATTTGTTCTACTTGATTTATTACTTAATTTTACAGACCGATGATTTTTTTTATATTCATCCTTGAATTTCATTTCACTTGCATCATTACTTCACAAAGGTTTTACTTCCACTTTCCCAAGATTCAAGCACACCCTAAGTATACATTTTATTTGTTGATTGTTTATGCTGTTGAAAACTTGCAATGTATGTGCGGTACTTTTACTTGATTTTACTATTGTATCAATCCTCTTCTCGTAGGTATGTGCTTGTAACTCCTTTTGAGTTTTAGCTATGACATTATTAATATATCTTGTATCATTCGTTCTAAAGTTTGTAATTTCATCTTCTTAGTTCTTTATATTTATAAGGGATAAACTTTTCTCTTACAATTTAATGTAAGTTTTAAAAAATGTGCTATACAATAGGTTCCAAACTGTCAACCTGTAGGATTGGCTGGCAATCAAAGAATGGGAACCCATTGTTTATAATATCAACATTATTTGAATTTTCTTGAAAGATAGAGTTAGCTTTTGCCTTGGCGTATTGAGCATTTTGTTTAAAGGCCAGGTTATGATGCATCCGTGTTCCAAACTCAGGTAGCCTTAGGGACTCAGCAAGTGCAACAGGGTGTTATTGGGCAATGGGCATACATACCATGATATAGTGTATATATTTTACTGCATATATGTTTTAGGCCAAGAAATTAGACTACTTTGTGGTTATTCAACTCCTATTGTCTAGATGAGATTATTTGGATTCACTGTATGCTGAGTGTACAGGTACAAGATATATGTCCTAAGCTATGCAGTGGTGCCTTTACATATCCTTCTTACCCTGTTGTATTGGTCATTGAATTCGACTAAAATTATACTTCAGGTCTCTTATACCATTTGTTGCAACTGGAATATATGAGTTGCCTATCAGCCCGTCAGTTAGATGTTTCTAATTGAAATTTTAGGGCCTCACTCAGTATTTTGCCACTTGCTGTGTAATAGTATCGTATACTGCCTTGGATATTATCATCCATTTTACAGACTTGGTAGAGTAACTCTGTCGAGGCTACAGCGGTCGGGTCTGGGGTCTGTTAAGGTTTCTTGCTAGAAATGACTTGAAAGTCTTTACATCTCTTTATTATTTTTATATGTACTTTCTTTTATTTGAAAAGAAGGCCTGGAGTTAAAATTTTAGAAGTGAAAAGCATGAATAGAAAAGAGAGTCTTGCCGGTGCCACATTTACTTCTGTTTCGTTCACATACTTTTTCTCTTTGATTTCTCGAGGTCTATATGACAACTGAAATTTATCATATATGCTTATATGACTTACTCATTACATGTTTGCAACGGTAATGATGTGAGGTCATTTTATTTGTGGTTTGGCAGGTTGATATGGTTATAGTTCCAGCAACAACTAGACAAATGGGTATCCTTCCTGGACATGTACCAACAATTACAAAGCTAAAAACCGTCCTCATGTCGGTGCATGAAGGAAATGAAGTGAAAAAAATATTTTCTAAGCAGTGAGTTTGCATTTGTCCGTGCAAGGTCTTATGCAGATATAATTGCTATTGAGGCTGTTCCGATTAATCTAATTGACTCAAACCTGGTCCAGAAGGGGTTAGCAGAATTCACCCAGAAGCTGAGCTCAGCCACAATTGACTTGGAAAAGGCTGAAGCCCAAATTGGAGTGGATGTGCATAGTGCTCTCAATTCTGCCCTTGCAGGATAGTGTGGGAAAGTTTATATGCTCTTTGATTTAACAATTGTATTGCTGTTGGCTCTTCCAACACGTCTCCAAAGGTGCTTTAATTATTTTATTGAGAGTCTTGTTTTGAATATTGATCTTAGTTTTTGTGCTGAATGTGGAATTATATGACAGCTTTGGCAAGAATTATGTTACTTTTGCTTGTTTTGTAATTGTGGAAAGTTGGGAGTTTGATCGAAATATATAATGCTACCAAACTGTTCTCTCTCTGTTTTTCTTCTCTTCTTATTTCTATCAGATACTCTCGTACTCCCACTAAAGATAGAAAAATATAATTATGCCCATGATGGATTGTTGTTTTTATCATATCTCAAACTTGTTTCTATAATTTGTTGCAGGGCTGACTGAGATTTTCAAGTTCATAACTAGTATATGCGTTAGGCTTGGTAACTTGTGCGAGCACCTAACATCCTAACTATACATGTTTGTAAATAAGTACTATATACTGAAGATGCAATTGTGTGTGTTAGATTATCCGTAGGTGCTTGAATTTAAGTGTGAGAGAAGTTCTCATTCTACAGGCTAGTTTTTGAGGTCGAGATAGACCAAATAGCTCCCAATGTGTGGTATCAGAACTCAGGCTTCTGAATGGACTACATGGGAGCCCGATCACACAGTATATCGGTAAAGACTGAGTGCTTGAATTTAAGTGTATAGAGCGCAGGTTGGGCTCCCGAATGGACTACATGCGAGCCCATATCTATAAAAACTAGGTGCTTGAATTTAAGTGTAAGGTGTAGATAGGTATACCCTATGTGACATAATTACACCTATTGTTATGGTCAATACTTTTTTTACTTTGCATTTATAGTTAATACATTCAAAATTCAGATGGTTTATTCTCCTGAGCTTCATCTTAAAATAAATTGTTTGTAGTTTAAAGTTAATAGAAACACAAAATGATGAAGTAAAGCTCGGAAACTAGAACAAAGTATTTCTTCTGCAAACGATTAATGTATAGAAAATTGAATATGTGTGCACGCTCCACATAGAACTATAGAAGCACTCTTGTTAAAGAAACATCAATGTGTCAGGAAACAAATATTAGGGTTGATGCTGTAACAATCATAAACAACTAACGTATCTAATGTGGTATATGCTGTCGCTTAATGAAACACAGCACCACCGCCCATTGCCTAGGGAAGTGTGATAGCTCCGACAACATGGTTTAAGATTCTGAAACTTTCTAGAAAATGAAAAATAAAACCTTCTCCCTCAATTGCTAACTGCCACGTACAGACGTACTGCCGTGCACTGGTCATTGTTTAAGGGTCCATTACTCCCCTTAAGACTTCTAAATAACTCTTAACCTTTTTTACTTTTGTATGTGAATTTGTATTTCTTGAATTATTTTACTTTATTGTAGTTTACAGATTGCAGTATTATGTTTTCAATACGTTATACAACTGACTAGTGATTATTGATAATTTAGCAGGACAATATATTGAAACTCTGCTATCTTCAAATATTTAAAGGGTTAAAATGTAAGTTTTCATATTTGATGAAATGAAAAGGTCTGAAAGAATATTTTGTGATGAACACTAGTACAGTCTACAGTAACATGTGTGTGTGTTTTGTTGTGTTTAAAGGAGTCTAGCCAGATTCACTGTATACTTCTCTTGGATTCAGCCCCCCTAGTTTTCTGGACTTTTTCCATGATTCCATATACCAACGGGGTAGATGAGGCTGTACAAGGTGCACATGTCCCTAAAATTAAGATGACCCCATTTAATAAAAACCTAGTAGTAGTATATACTATATAATAATAATTTCTAATTATAATATTAAATTAAAAATATTTGCGTTCTACAAGGTTACAAGAGAGACTTAATGGATTAGTGATGATCGCAATCGAGAATAAGCTATTAGAACAATTAAAGTATGAAGACTTGATCGATGATTTTACTTCAACGAGCGCCGGAAGAATATAACCTTTTAAATAAAAGAATAGATTAACTTGTAGTAAAATATATTGTTGATGCACACAAGCTATGTAGTTCTTTGTTTTTTTCTCAATGTTTTAAATAAAGGTTTCTATATTTGAGTTGTTTATATGGGCCTATTTTTATTTTTCGCACTGGGCCTCAAAAAGTTTGTTATGGCCCTGCCATATACTACCTAAGTCTCATAATCCTTAACTTTTTATTACATGACACGTAGTTTTAGATGCTTATAAAATATATTTAAAAATAATATTTTTTAATTTTTTTTTACATCAAATAAAAATATAGAATCTAAATTTTTATTTGATATAATTTTTTTTGAAAAATATCATTTTTAAATATATTTTATAAACACCTAAAACTACGTACTAAAAAAAATAAAAAAATCAAATATTATGGGAAGGAGGGAGTACGTCTTGGCCAGAGCAAGCCGCCCTATTCTATTACCATACATAATTGGGAGAAGCTCATACATTAAAAAGTGAGGACATTACTGTTTCATTAACTGGACCATTTAATCTCACCAACCAGAATAAGAGACTGAGATTTGAACACTTACTCCGTTCCCATTTATATGTCTATTTTAATTTTTTCCTCAGTTAAATTGACTTTAATTTTAATTATAATATTTTAATATATTTTGTAAATATAAAATAATTAAAAAATATAAATATAAAATTATATTTTACAAACTTTTATCTAGAATTGATTAAAATATTAAAATATAAATTAACAATTCAAAACAAATAGTCAAAGTTTAGTCAATTTAACTGAATAAAAGTCAAAGTACACAGATAAATATGAACCGATGAAGTACTAATTATTAAATTTTGACCCCATCCAATGCTTTTATATTACTGCAGCAGTCCACAAATCTTAAAATTCCACACATCAGTGGATCATTAGTGCATTACCCTCTCTTACTAACAAAGACTAGTATATATATAATCACCATTTCCTTACTCTCACAAGCACCACTCAAGCAATCCTCTCTTCTTCCTACAGTCTAAAACCAGGCTCATTTTGACAAACCACCTTCTCAATCTCCATAGGAACTATGAGATCTGTTGGGCTATCTTACACTGGATGTCAACAACCCCATTTTCTTCAATCTTGTTTTCTTTGCAGAAAACCACTGGATAACAACAATGACATCTTCATGTACAGGTAACTCCCCACCAAATAATCTTTCATTTTTCTTAGTATCTTATATAATATGTATATGTATGTGTGTGTGTGTAATTTTTATAATTATTGATATTTGATGTTTTTGCAGAGGAGATACTCCATTTTGTAGTCAAGAATGCAGGCAAGAACAAATGGATATAGATGATGAAAGTGAAAAGAGGTGGAAAGTTTCCCCAACAAAAACAAAGTCTACCAACAAATCCTCTGCCTCTAATAAATCTGTGCAAATTGCTGTGGCCTAATCAAGTTACAGCTGATTTAATCATAATATCACTATTGAGCTGCTCCAGATCTTTAATGGAGAAGAACATAATCTAGAGGTTGTACAAAAATCTTGGCTTTATTCTATCAAAAAATTGTGAGCATCACAAATGGACATGTAGTTGCTGTCCCAATTATTGGCTGAAGAAGCATGGGCATGATACAATTTTTATGTATTTTGCCTATATCTATATTGAAGTTCTGGTTTAGTTATGTTTTATTTAATTGTGTTGATTAGTTGATGAAATGACAAAAGGAAGATCAAGTACATTCTCTTAAAATAATAATAATAATAATAATACCACATAAATCAAAATAATTTAGTTGCAGCTCACTAGAAGTCAGTAATCTTTAGCCACAAACCATACAAAACAGAGGCCAAACATTACTACGGATTATATACATGTACTGTACATATATGAATTGTACTTAACTTATTCGCTGACTAATGACAAATACCTACATTTACTCAATTCACAACTCTTCAACCGCTAAAGCTAAGTTCTTAGCTCCCTTCTGCATCTTTCATAACTTACCCGGATTTCGGAGGATGAAGCATTTTCTTTGAGAAAACTCGTACACGGTAAACCTATTACAGCGAAGAGATGCTTTTCTAAGGTACTTTGCCTCGTTGCATGATCACAAATCCTCGCTTACTGACTCCATTAACATGTTCACTCAATTTAGCCAAGTGTGACATTCGCCTTTTTGCTGATTCCGGCACTCCCACTCGTTTTGGCGATTTGTTCTGCTCATCTTGTTCATCTTCAGAAAACACGAAAGTTTCATTAGAGGAATCACTTTCATCTGAAACTTGAATAATTTGCTTCAAAATTTCCACCACGCGGCTCATTGTTGGTCGATCTTTTGAGCTTTTTACTAAACAACTATCAGCTAACTTGGCCATCCTACGAGCTGCAGCGGATGAGTATTGACTTTCCAGTCTTGGGTCCATTATCATATTAAATTTCTTACCATCAACTGGAAAATGTTTCACCCAACCCAAAAGCTTTTGTTCTGTTTTAGGTCGGTTTCTTTCAAATGACTGTCTGCCAGTTAGAATCTCATACAATACAACACCAAAACTCCAGACGTCGCTTTTACTAGTAAGATGTCCCGTTTCTATGTAATCTGGAGCTGCGTAACCATGCGTTCCCATAACCTAGTAACCAAAAGAAGTGTACATAATTAATGTCTGTTGTTAACAAATATACTAGTCTATATAACTTAGCATGTGTTGTATTTAAACTATCTGAAACCTTTAGACACACTGGAAAGGGAAAAATGCATATTATCTATAGAATTTATACCATGACGTCTTACACGGTAAGATAAGCTAAAAATATCGAAATCTTCTAATCAACCTAAACATAATTAATGAAAAGTAAGTTCTCTACATAGCAAGAGCAGGCACATTCACTGCATGAAATTGTTGAATGCTAAGGCAGCAAATCAAGTGTTTACTTACAGCTGTTGAGACATGCGTATTCCCTTCAGTCGGGCCCTCTCTAGCAAGTCCAAAATCTGAAAGCTTTGGATTAAAATTCTCATCCAATAGCACATTTGTTGACTTGAAATCTCGATATATCACCTGGATGATTAGTAAATTAAACTTCACTTAGCAACAACTACATACATGTTGAAATCTTTAAGAGCTTAACAGAGTTTCGAACAGCAGAGCATTGTCTCTGCAAACATTAATCTTTTGAAACTTGAAAAATTATTCAGTGTAAAGTCAAACCTGGACTTCTAATTCTTCGTGCAAATAAGCTAATCCTTTAGCTGCTCCAAGAACTATTTGCAATCTTCTTTGCCAAGAAAGAGGTGCATACGCCTTATTGAAAAGATGGTCTCCAAGGCTTTTGTTTGGCATGTACTCGTACACGAGTAGCCTTTGGATCCCTCTTTCTCCATCAACAGCACAATATCCAATTAGTTTGACAAGATTGGGGTGCTCAACAACACTTAGGAATTGAACTTCTGAAATCCATTCTTTATGACCCTATAATAACAATACATCACAGATACATGTATCACTTATTATATATTTAAAGAGAATTAGGCTAAATATGAAGTGTGCAAACAGAACACTTAACAATCATTTAACATGCATATAAAAATCCACTTATCACTACTCATTTTTCAACAACAATACAAGGATAATGACATTGTAAATTATACCTTTTAATTAATCATTTATAGCATTAAAAAAAATGCTTCTGTTGATGCTTTGTATTATAGTTGTATTACTACACTCCCATGTAATGCGTAGCTACCTGGTGATATATCGATATCCCACCCGCAAAATTTACGATTTTCTTGCTATACACATACAGCTTCAATTTTAAATGCTTCACAAATAATATCATGAGAGAGGATAGTGATTTAAGATCCGGATGTGGGAAATGAAACAAAAACCTCTAGTTCAGGTGTTAAGCAACTAAATCACCTTCATTTCATTTATAAGTGTCTTTCTAAGTCTACAGACAATAAAATTTGGTGTTTACATGACAATATAGAAGGAAACACATGCTCATGCGACATTTAAGTTTATTTTTTATATATTCTAAAAGTTCTCTCAAAGTTTGACGACGAATAAATTTAAATTTTATATCGTTGCTCTACTGAAATTAAATTTAGAATTTAAAAATGATATAATTAGACTAATTATATAATACAAAATAAATTTATTAAAAACTCGTAGTTTTCACCCATATTTCAATGTATTTGCCTTGTAATAATACTTGTCTAACTTTATAACAATGATTCACTGTATCCTTTTCACCCATATTTCAATGTATTTGCCTTGTAATAATACTTGCCTAACTTTATAACAATGATTCACTGTATCCTGACCTTAATCATAATTTATAAGCCTAAAATTTTATGATTCCTAAACACACATATTTTGCAAACATAATATTAAACTCGAAGTCAATGATCATGCAATCCACATTAAAGTTTTAAAGTTAGAAAGCTAAATTCTAAACTTTGATGGGAGAAAAGAAACAAACACTACTATTTGCAAAGTGAATTTAAAATATGCATATACCTGAAATCCATCTTTGTTAAGCTTCTTAATCGCAACCACAATCCGGTCTCCCTTTCCATCAAGAGGCTTGATTATACCCTTGTATACGGTCCCAAATCCCCCTTCGCCAATCTTAAGTAATCTACTGAAATCGTTAGTGGCTTGCCTCAACTCCGAGAATGAAAATACTCGTAAATTGTGAGCTTTCTCTTCGTATAATTCAGGTATCCCACGCGAGGAAACGGTTGAACTTGAAGACTTTGTCACTCTCTCAGATGTTGAAATATAAGAACTGCTTGAATCTGTTTGGTTATTTAACACAGGAGCTGATCTTTGATGCTTGCTTCTAATTTTGTCCTTAAAATACGGAAAACACTTCATTTCTTTTCTTCTCCAGCTTATTCGATCAAAACACTAAAGCGTCGATCAAAGTAAAACCAACTCAATTAGAAATTCAAGAGTTAAAGATTGGATTTAAAACTAGATACAAGTTCGAAATTGAGATCATAAGTTCAATAAAACTAAAAGCATAACGTACGAGGTTACTAAACTGCAGAATATGAAAATTTTAACAAGTTTGAAAATGGAAAAGTAAGGAAATTGCACAATCTTCAAGGACGCCAAGATGAGTTTTGAATACACAATAACATGAAACTGGAAAAATCATATGAGCAAAAAAAAAAAAAAAAACTGGAAACTAGTAAACCAACAAAAGTAGAAGACACAAAATCAAATACTCACAAAGTAAAATAGAAGTACCAAAATACATAAAGCTAAAAGATAGAGAATACTTACAATAAATTGCAGAGGCAAAAACAGAGAATTTGATGAACTAATGAATTCTTGAAGCAGTCTTGTGATAGATAATATATTTGGAATATATTGTTCAATCTCGTGGACTTTTACAGAATTTCAACGCGATATACATAACTCCAATAATTTAATCCCCAAGTATTGGACTTTTTTGGAGTAAATTTGGTACAAAATGTCAAGGTTTTACGGCTATATCTTGCTTCTATTTCTGGAATAAACGTCACCAGTTGTTTGACTCATGTATGAATTATGATGTTTATACGCATGCGTAGGGTGAACTGTTCGATTTGGATTCATGAAAACCTCAACAAATATCGTAACTTGTGTTCAGATTCTGAATATCGAGGTCGTGTATCCGTTATAAAATTGAATATTGAATTTAGTTTTTTTTTTTAATTAAATTTTATTTTAATTTTAACTTAGTAGTATTACCTACTAAATTCCAAAATTCAAAACACATGCCTTTCTAAACGCCTGAATATACAGATCCAAAGTAAAAGTAAAATAAAGATAAAATTTAAGTTTAAATAATAAAATAGAAAATTTTAATATCTTACTTATATGTTCTATCTTTTTTTATTTATTTACTTGACTTTTATAATTTAAATTATATATTAAAATTATTTTTTTATCTTTTTTAAATAAATATATTTTATTGATTAAATATCTAAACTAATATGTAAAAAATTAAATAAGAAAACAAAAAAAGATGACTGTAGTATTTTTTCTAAAGCTCTCAGGCTATAATTTGTACTGTTCAATATAATTATATTAAAAAGCAATTATGTGAATTAATTAATTCTTAAAAGAACTTTTCAGCACAAATCGACACAGCATGGTAAAAGATTGACTATAACCCACTGAACAATAAAATAAAATTAACTATAACTTGCATAGGTGAGTTACTTATAATAAGGTAGAACCTAGTAACACATCTCATCCCCGCGTAACAATACAGAGTGTGTGTATGTGTTAGGTGATACATAGGGTCCTGTTTGTGTATTATTTATAAAGTGGTTTTAATTTATAAATAAATTATTATAAGTGAATTTATTTTTAAAAAAAATATTTTTTTTCAATTTATAAGCTGAAATCACTTATAAGTGATACACAAACAAGACCATATAATGATATATCACATGAGAAGAAAAAATGTAAAGATACGTTTGGATCTCGGAAAGTTGAGAAAAATTATGAGTAAAATGAAATATAATATACGATAAATATAACAAAGAAAATAAAAAATAATTTTTTTTTATTATTTAAAGACTAATATAAAATATTTTATTTTCACCTTTACTTCTTTTTTATTTCCTTATAATCTATTTTATATAAATAAAATTTTTACCTACTTTCCAATTTCCAAAATACAGCCTAAATTTATTGTAAATGTATTGCCCCAAGTAATGGCACAAAATTTGATAAGAGAAGTTAAAAGAGCATGGTGGTGAGACTGTGACATAAGTAAAGTCAATGATTTTGATTGTTTTGCACATTTTCACTATTTCATTGTATATGATATGTTATTTTCGCATATATATCTACTTCTTCCTTCCTCCTAATTGTTAGGTTGAGGTGGACTTGGTCTAATCCAATAATTTTTTATATAATCTGAGTAGGTTGGGTTGGAATTCCTCTCCCCTTCTTTCATTATCAAGGTTCTATTATTGCAAAATAAACTAGATATGATATCTAATGTATTTTATACAATACACACACATATATGTATAACAAAATCTGTATATTTTATACAATATATATTCTCTCCTTGATTATTTTTATTATTTTACTTTAAAGTCCATATTATTGATATGACCCCTCCATCTATTTTATTTTGTGATTAGTGGGTGTCTGGGATTGGGGCTTCTTCTTCTCCGCTTAGACCATCGCTTAGACCATCTCCAATGGTGGTGCAAAGAAGGGTGCCATAATCTATGTGGCATTACTCTACCTGGCTCCCCATTGGAGTTTTAAAGTTGCTAAAAATTATCATGCAAAGTTACCAATTTTTGGCACCCCATAAAAATAATAATATATAATATACATACGTAAAAAATTGTATATAACATATCTATTTATACTTATAATTTAGTTTTTTTGTAATTTATATATATATATATATATATATATGTCAACTTGGATTGCCAACAATTGGAGTTATTTCTATGTAGAGGGTGCAAAAAAATAAAATTTATGAAAGAGAAGATAAAAAAAATAATACTTTTAATGAGTCAACAATTTTTGGCACCCTGCTTGGCACCTTGCATACTGGTCATGCTCTTATAAGGGGAAGTTTTAAAAAAGTACAAGCTGCATACCCTTACCAGGGGCGTAGCCAAAAAGCCCTATGACTCGATATATGTGTAGTTATATATACACAAAGTAGGGTCAAGAATTAAATTGATGTATGTATATACTACAACTCCTAACGAACCACCTTTATTTGCAATGATTATTGGATACCATTCAAGTATATCCATCTATTGACCCACAACTCATTATTGTTAGATTTCTACTCCAAAATAATTTGGTACGGGAGACAAAGCAGCCCAAATACTAGAATTAAAACTGAAGGCCCCATACCAGGCAGACCATTCAAAACGGAAAGGAAGGCCTGTTTTTCACATTCCTGTAAAAAACCAATTCCCAAATCACATACATGTCAGATGGAGCATTTCATAACACCTTAATAGAGCTCCAAGTTTACTTTTGGATTGAAACTATAGATGCATATCAGTAAAATGCTGACATCAGTGATTCTAAATGAATCACAAGAAATATGACCAGAATCTGCAAAATCCTGATGTCAGTGCATCAACCTTCAAAGATTTCATCAAGTTTTATCTAGATAACACTTTAGCTTAATGAGCACCGACTACCAAAGTAAAAATATGGACCACCAACACCTTAGCTTCAAGGAGGGACCAACTACCAAACCACGGAGCACCAAACTACCAAAAGGTGTAAGAAAGACTACGTCTAAGGACACTCCTAGGCATAGCTGTGGAAAGGGAATATAAACCACCATGGCCATCTTATATCATTGTTATCTTTTGTTCCCTTAAAAGGGTTCACAGCTTCAGGAAAATATATAACCAACACAAATGTACATTGTGATGGACCTTGGTAGCTATGATTACGAGACCCACCCTGTATAACTTACGTTACACTTAGCATAAAGCAAATAGCAATATATATTTCCAAATTAATCAGAGATAAAGAGATGAAAATGTTCATCTGTTTTACTTAATTTCATAACATTAC
>JAUEJK010000118.1:3738577-3752556 GCA_032274865.1 Eryngium alpinum
TGCTGTCCGAATCCAAGGACCAAAATCACCCTTATTAGGATTAGCTTCATTTTTAAGTGTACAACTTTCATCATAATGTCCAAGTCGGCCACATTCATAGCAAAAATTAGGCAGTCTCTCATATTTTAAATCAATCCAGAGGGTAGATAGATTTTCACGCACCAAGTTATAGCCAGGAAGTAAAGGACTGTTGAGATCCACAACAACTCTAAATCGGAGAAAACTCCTATTAGCTGGATACCCTCTCCTACACAATCAATTTCCACCAAAGTACCAATCAAGCTTGCTATTTCTTCCGCATAAGATTTGTTTAATTTACCCAAAGGCAAACCATGAGCTTGTACCCAGAAGGTTACCGATGAAAAATCAATTTCTGACAGAGCTAAATCAGGATTCCAATGGGCAAGAGCAAGTAGGTTCCCCATCATCGACCACGGCCCTTCCTCAAGAATTTTGTCTCTGTCTTCTTTGATGGTAAAACAGAACAAAAAATGCTTTTGGTCCCATGGGTGAATGGAGAAAGGTTTGGAAGTTTTCCACGAAGATTGAATGATGTTAATAACTCCTTTCTTATGAACTGAACGATGATCTGACCGGATTTTCCCTATCAAATAAAGCTCTGGAGATGATAATTTTTCACTTGATGAAGGAAGGTCCATGCTTAGAAGCTGAAGGATTATTGTTTAAGACCCGAAAGAGATGAAAGAACAGAAATTATAAACTAATAATCTGGATATAATATAGATAGGAGTCTAATTTGAGTATTAATTTTTACGAACAATCTAGGGTGCCACAGAGGGGGAAAAGCTCTCATAGCAAAGAGAGAAACTCACACGACTAGGTGAGAGAAAAAGTAAAATCTAATGTGTTACCAGGCATTTGAAGTTGTCTCTCTTCTTAACTTGAATCATCTTGATCTCAGCTCTAATTCTTTTAATTCAAGTCCTATTCCAATTTTTCATTGGTTGCTTCACTTGCTTAGCTTACCTTGATCTTTCTGGAAGCCAATTTTCAGGAGCAATTCCACATCAGCTTGCTAACCTTTTGAAGCTGAATTATCTAGATCTCGTTTATATTTTTTGAATGCCTGTACTATACCAACATTCATTGGTTCCTTCACTAGCTTAGCTCACCTTGGTCTTTTCCCAAACCAATTTTAAGGAGCAATTCTGCAACAGTTTGTTAATGTTCCAAGCTCAATCATCTTGATCTCAGCTACAATTCTGTTCTAGATGGTGGCAATTTTGGTTGGTTGTTTCATCTTACTTCTTTGACACATCTTGACTTATGTGCTATCGACATTTACACTGCAAATAATTGGGTCAGATTAATTCAGTGGTTTCCAGTGTTGTCAGTTCTCCATTTAAATGATTGTAACCTAATTAGCAGCATACCTGTGTTCTTTCGTAACTAATAAGCCTTCTTGTATTTCTACCCTTCATTTGTGTCAAAATCTTTTCAACTTGTCAATGATTTGTTTGCTTTCCAAATTGAATGGCAGCCTTGTAGATTTTGAGTTCTTGACCTTGGTTTTTATCACCTTAATAGTGTGTTTGGGAATGTGGATTTGATTTGAAATGCTTGAATTGAAATTTGAGAATTGAAAATTTGGATTTCAATACATCATTTGAGGTCGAATTTGAAATTCTAAAACATTAGCTTAAAGCTTGAATAACATGGAATTGAAGCAAGTTCAAATTCTTCAAATTCTCAAACAAGTGATTTGTGTCAATTCCATAATTTCAATTCAATTCCAAATTCCCAAACACTACCTAAAGGTAAATTTCTAGATTTCGCTCATATGCTTGCTATTAAGTGTCTGGATCTTTCTGGAAATCAGTTTGACGGTGTGGTTCCAACCAACTTCTCTCGTAACGTGTCCAGTTTGGAATTTGTAGATTTCAGTTCTAACAATCTCATTGGAAATACTCAAGGTGTTCCTTATAACTTGGCCGAGGACAGTTTGCAGGTACTGTTGATCTATGAATACCAACTTACTGGTTCTTTGCCTGATATCGCACAATATTCATTCCTCAGAGATTTGCTAGTCTGTTACAATCAGTTGAATAGATATCTACCCAAACATTTTGAACACAATACAGTTCTACAATTCATGGATTTATCAAACAACCATTTTACAGGATTTTCATGCTTGCTAATATATATAACTTCACGATTATAAATTTTCTGGGAGTAATCCTTATCTTACAGGATGTTCCAATGTTACATGGAACGCGATTCGATCCGGTACGTGGAGCGAGTACGGGTACACAAAACGTTACTTCACATGAATCGGATACGATGACTCGTGAATTGGGTACGTGGGTCGATACATGGATCCCGTTAATTTTATATTCCACATTATAATATATATATATATGTATATACATGGTGTCTCTCTTGGATCTACCATACTCTCCTTAAAATCAATTCCTTTATTATAGTGTTCTTTGGTTTCCTTGATCTCTCTCATGTGAATTTAACTGAAATCGGTAGGGTTAGAGGTCAATGTTGGCACGGGTTTTAATGTCAATTCTCTTTCATCTTCTCTCTCTTATCTTGTGTCTTTCTTGGGATATATTAAATTACTGAATCGGGACGTGAACCACAGTGAAGTGGGTCGCAAGTGACTCACTCTCTTTCTTTTATCTCGTGTCTTTCTTGGAATCCATTAAATTTCTGAATCGGAACGTTAACCAAAGTGAACTGGGTCGCAAGTGACTCGTGATTCGGTACGTGCGATCTGGTTCACGGTTCCATAGGGTGACCCCTGAACCATGTAACTATGGGATGTTCTTCTTAGCAAACCTTGCTACTTGGTGGGAATTAATCTACTGAATGGAAGCACAATCAATAGGACAATCTCACTACTCTTAGTCAGATGTATCTTCAACTAACTCGATCGGCAGCAATATCCGAAACTCATTTGTCCAACCTATCCAATATATGGTATATGAATACGTCAAATAACTCATTGACATTCAATCTGAGCTCTGAATGGCTCCACCCATTCCAACTTTCTGAACTTTCTTTACCATCATGCAACTTCGGTTCAAAATTCCCAAATTGGATTCGAAACCAAACAGAAATTTACACTCTTGGTTTTTCGGATAGCCAAATTTCGGATACCATTCCCATGTTCTGGAATGTCCCAAGCACAATGGATCTGCTATATCTTGCTTCCAACAAAATTAGTGTACTTTTTGATTTTCAAGACATAGATTTGAGTTCTAATTATTTTGAAGGACCATGTTAAAATTTCTTTACGATGTTCAAATTAAATCTATCTCAAGATAAGTTTTCAGGAAGACTCCTTTCGTTACATATTGTCAAAGACATGTCTTTGAGTTTTCTTGACCTCTCACATAAGTTATTGTTCGGTGCACTTTTTGATATGTGGGTGTATTTTCAAGATTTAGAGTGTGTTTGGATCTTGGTATTTAGGGAGTAAAGTAAAATAGGAGGTAAAATGAAATATAAATAGAAAAATGAGAAGTAAAATCAAATCCACACTATCTTTGTTAAATCAAGTAAAAGAGGAAGGAATTAGTACAAAATTGATATTGTTTTGCATCCTACATATTGTACTCCATAATTTCCTACCCCAACAAACATTGAAAAGTAATTCAATTAACTTCAACTTTACTGGACTCCCTAAATTCTAGGATCCAAACACAATCTTAGTGTTTCTTAATATATGATAAAATAACAAGCTTAATATAATATAGTAATTTAGAGATGACAAAAAAATAATTCTCATGCTTAATAAATAATTATTATATAGTATAATAAATGAATTGTTGTGGTTAATAATAAAAGTTTCATGTTTCAAAGGGCTTGATTTATATCAGCTAATAGTGTGCAGGACTCCAAGATTCTTATACTTGTACTCCCTATAACTGCCACATCATATATAATAAATATTTTTGTTACGGTAAAAAGTATATATTATAGGGTTGTAATTGAAGATTTGTTTGGCCCAGCAGTTGAGAAATGATGTTTTGCAAATTAAAGACTTTCTTTTTTTACTTGCTACATCAGCGAACGTGTTTGGCTCTGTTTTTGCTTCTGTTTTCACTTCTGATTTTCAGAATCTGACTCTATTTCTAGTTTTATATTTTATAAAAGATAAGATAGGTTGTTTGTATAAGAACTTCAGTTTATCAAGAAATTAAAAGCTTAAAGTTGTAAAAAAAATTGAAACCAATGTAGCCAATGTACCGGATGAAACCACTTTTGTTTTGGTGTCACAGTGAGATATTCAAAACTTGCTTTAGATATCTAAAATCTTCAGTGACCCATAGGATAATTAACCCTAAAATTTGGAGTCTACTTATCCTTTAGATAAGACAAAAAAGTCGCATAGTAGACTGAATTAGTCTATTAGATGTCATGAATAAATTGTTAATGAGTCACTTGAGAGGTCATGATTTGTAAAACTAATTTCTGGATAATACTGATGCACATCGACCCCTGCAGGATAGTTTTGTATACCTACATTCTTTCGGTTTCAATCGGTGTTGTTGTCTGGATTATAGTGCTGTTTTGCTTAATCAGTAATCACCTACCAATTTTTTTGCTAAGTACATCCTACTACCATTTGATTAGAGCCTTATCAATCAGTAATTATTTAAGTTAAAGACTAAACCAGGTCTTTGGGTTTCATGGGTCTGTTTTGGTTTAATATCTATGTAAATGTGTGTATAAAGTAATCAAAACATCATTTTTCCTTCCTTTCACTTAAATTAATTAGTATATCAAATCCTTTTTTTGCTGTTACTGTTAATATAACTTGATTGCTGAATATTCTGAGTAATTAATTGTAGGTTAATACTACCTCTGTCCCCTTTTATGGGTCGTTTGACTTTTTTGAACGTAACTTTAGGTGCTTTGAAAATATATTTTCATTTAATAACTTTTTATAAAAAATATATCAAATTAAAATTTAGATTGATATATTTTTTATAAAAAATTATTAAATGAAAAAATATTTTTAAAGCACCTAAAGTTACGTGCAAAAAAGTCAAACGATCAATAAATGGGGACGGAGGGAGTACTTAACAGTATCTGTATAAAGCGGACAGGTTCTGGAAAGATAGTAATTGAAGGACAAGTTGACGAAGAGGTAAAATGTTCCACATAACTTACATTAAGTAGTAAATTAACTCCTTTTCTGCTGCTAATTTAACTTGATTGCTGAATTATTGTGAGTAATTAATTATAGTTTTAGTGGTTTACAAAATTTACAGCTCCTAGAGTCAACATTAAAGGAAGAAAGATAAAGAGAGGTGGAATATTCCATAAGAATACCTATCTATATGTAAACTGAGTTTCATTTCCACACATTAACGGCAGATATAGATACTACAAGAAAATACTAACATATTTTAAGCATAAGTTGATCAATATTTTACTTGAAAAGAGTTGACTGACCTTGATGATGAAAAGTCTTCTGGTTCCTCTTTCCACAGTTGCTTCAAATAATATTTAGCCTTCCTTTGTTTTATGCCTCTTTATTTCAATCATATCATGATGGCTTGCGTGATAATCACTCAAATTCATCTTCTTCATCATATGTTAGTTGCTTCTATATTTTGTGTGTTATGCATGAGTACAACAATATTATCATATGGGTCAGAAGTGGTATCTGGACACTCAAACATGACAATAGGGAATAGGTGCATTGAAACAGAGAGACAAGCTCTGCTCAAGATCAAACGAGGCCTTGCGGACACACATGGGCTTCTTTCGTCATGGGGAAGCCCTCAAGAAGAAGATTGTTGTCAGTGGACTGGTGTTAGATGCGACAACCGCACAAGTCATGTTATCCATCTTAATCTTTCCAATGTTAATTTTAATTTATCTTTTGATGATAACGACGATGTTACTTATGTAACAGTGGTAGTGTCCAATATCAGTCGTTCACTGCTTGAGTTAAAGAATCTAAACTACCTGGACCTCAGTTGGAATGATTTTGGGGGACTGCCCATTCCAAAGTTTATAGGTTCCCTAACAAACTTGGTTTACCTTGATGTTTCGAATGCTCATTTGGGAGGAGCAATTCCCGATGAGATTGGAAATCTCTCCAAGTTGAATCATCTGGATCTCAGTTCAAATTATTTTGATTCAAGTTCTATTCCAAAGTTCATTGCTTCCCTTAACAGCTTAAGATACCTTGGTCTTTCCGAAAACCAATTTACAGGAGAAATTCCCCCCGACCTTGGTAATATCTCAAGGTTGAATTATCTTGATCTCAGCTGCAATCCTTATCATGTTTCCTTTTCCAGCTTACCGGACCTTGCCTTTTTAAACAACCAATTCACAGGGACAATTCCAAATGAGCTTGGTAATCTCTCCCATTTGCATCATCTTGATCTTGGCTACAATTATGATCTAGAGGGTGGCAACTTTGATCGGCTCTTTCATCTATCTTCTTTGACATACCTTGACTTGAGTGGTATCAAGATTGACACCGTCGAGTATTGGGGAGAATTATATCAGAGACTCCCATCGCTGGCAGTTCTCCGTCTAAATGAATGTAATCTAAATTTCACCATAGCTCCGTCTTCTTTTTCAAAAAATTCTTCTTCTATTTCTACCCTTCATCTTCGAGGGAATCAATTACCTTACTCAATTTTTGGTTGGCTTTCCAACTTGACTAGCAGTCTCGTAGACCTTGACCTTAGTGAAAACCAGTTAAAAGGTAACATTCCAGAGTTTATAGCCGATATGACTGCTATTAACAGTCTGGATCTTTCTGTTAACGAGCTTGATGGTGTGTTTCCAACCAACTCCTTCCTTAATCTATCCAGATTGCAATTTCTAGATTTCACTTATAACAATCTCAGTGGGAACTTTCAAGATATTTTGTATGTTTTGCCTGAGGATAGTTTACAAGTACTGTTGGTATCTCAAAACCAACTTACTGGTTATTTGCCTGATATCACACAATTTTCATCTCTCACAGAATTGCAAGTCGGTTCCAATAAGTTGAATGGATATCTGCCTATACTTTTTAATAACAGTTCAATGCTACAATCTTTGGATTTGTCAAAGAATTATCTCATGGGTACTTTACCCAGTTTTGCAGGATTTTCATACTTGAGAACTTTATCTCTTAATGATAACAAATTTTCTGGAAGTCTTCCTGATTTTAGAGGACTCCAATCATTGAGAAGATTATATCTTCACAAGAATAACTTTTCTGGGAGTCTTCCTGATTTTAAGGGATTGCAATCCTTGAGGTATTTATACCTTGACAACAATGGATTTTCTGGGAATCTTCCTGATTTTACAGGACTGCAATCCTTGGAATCCTTACATCTTGGTCATAATAATTTTTCTGGGAGTCTTCCCGATTTCACAGGATGTTCATCTTTAGTAGAGTTGTCGCTTGAGGATAATCAAATTACAGAGTGGAAAACTCAATCAATTGGACAACTCACTAATCTTGGCTGGCTAGATCTTTCAAAGAACTCCCTTAACAGTACAATAGTTGAATCGCAATTGTCCAGTCTGTCCAGTTTAAAGTCCATGAATGCATCACTCAACTCATTGACCTTCAACATGAGTTCAGGATGGCTACCCCCTTTCCAGCTTGATTTTCTTTCTTTGGCATCATGCAAGTTGGGGCCAAGATTCCCTAATTGGATTCGTAACCAATCAAGAATTACACGTCTTGATTTCTCTAACAGCCAAATTTCAGATACCATCCCTGTGTGGTTCTGGAATGTCTCAAGCACAATGGCTGTACTAGATCTCTCTTCTAACAAAATTAGGGGAAAGTTCTCCTCTAAACTTTTTGATGTTGAAGAGATAAATTTAAGTTCTAATTATTTCGAAGGACCTGTACCACTTATTTCTTCACGATGTTTGAAAATAAATCTATCTAGAAACAAGTTTTCAGGACAACTGTTAACCTTATCTGCAGTTGAAGACATGTCTTTGAACTTTTTTGATTGTTCGCATAACTTATTGTCTGGTGTGCTTCCTGATAGTTGGGTGTACTTTCAAGATCTAATCTATTTTAATATAGGATATAACAATTTTTTTGGTAAAATTCCTGTATCAATCGGAGATCTAGTTTCCCTTCAGACATTGATTTTGCGAAGCAACAGTTTCGATGGACCATTGCCTGATTCTCTAAGAAACTGTAGCGACCTTGGTTTTGCAGATTTTGGATTAAATAAGCTATCTGGAAAGATTCCTGAATGGATTGGGGAAGACCTACCTCAACTGTATGCTCTAATACTGAAGTCTAATATGTTTTATGGAAGCATGCCTTATCATCTATGTCATCTCTCCAATCTTCATTTCCTTGATCTATCTATAAACATAATTTCTGGAACTGTTCCTCCATGCTTCAGTAACTTTACAAGCATGATTCAAGATGGAACTGAAATTGCTGAGCACTACTACTTCTATGACAATAGCTATGAAGATGAATTCAATATAAGTGGATCATATGTTGATAACGCATTGCCTAGGTGGAAAGGAAATGAGTTTGAGTATGGAAGGAACTTTGGATATCTAAAGATGATAGATCTTTCGACCAATGAATTGACCGGAGAATTCCCCATTGGGATAACCCGACTTCTTGATCTCAAAGGATTGAACCTGTCAAGTAATAAGTTTTACGGGGAAGTTCCAGAAGAGATAGGTCAACTGAAAATGTTAGAAAGCCTTGATTTGTCCAGAAACAAGTTTTCGGGTGAAATTCCTCAAAGCATGTCTGAACTGCATTTTCTTGGTTATCTTGATCTCTCGAGCAACAACTTTTCAGGAAGAATTCCATCAGGTACTCAACTCCAAGGATTTAATGGTACAATATACGAGGGGAACATCAGACTATGTGGCCCTCCACTCAAAAAAATATGTCCGGGAGATGAAGGTGATGTTGAAAATCGGCCATCAGCTGATGGAAATGAAGCTGATGATGATGAGAATGAATACAAGAGATGGTTATTAATAAGTGTAGCACTTGGTTTCAGCACTACCTTTTGGGGAATCTGTTGCACTTTACTGCTTCACAGGCGTTGGAGACATGCGTATTTTCTATTCTTAAATAACTTGAAGGATCGACTTTATCTTATAATGGGCGTGCACATTGCCTGATTGCGAAGCTAAGGATGCAAGGTGATATATCTACTTTTCTCTGGTAAACTGTTTATAGTTTTAAGAGATCTCTCTGTAGACTCTTTTCGTTCTCTGTGTTTGCTTGATATACAGTAGTCCACACATCTTTAAATTATGTCGGTTGGTTTGTCTGCTATATGTAGGGTTTGCTTCATTGCTTCCTTGCTTCTATTTTTCTTTGTTATTTTTTCCATATAGTATCCACTTTACCCAGAAAAGGAAAATATCGATTTTGTTAAATTCTGGAATTAGAGTGCCCTTCGATTTGATAGAGAAGTGATATTTAGGTTATTTGATCTACTTTCATTTGTCACGTGTTTCAGTTATTTGTCATCTAAACCTGTTCACTTGTGTTAAACTTACCCTGATAGTAAACTTAAATAATGTAAAATACTGGTATCACTTTGTTATAGGTGTTACTAAAGCATCAACACCTACTTCAACGGATTCAGGTCACAGACTAATGGGCTAAAGAATCATATGATCAGAGCTTGCGTGATGAAGCATAAGTAGGCTCGGAATTCTGGTATAATTGAGTGTCTTTCAGTTACAAGATTTGGTTATGTTTTAGTTGTTTTGTAGAAACAGTTAAGTGTGCTTAGCGTGATTGTCAGGTTGCATAGTTAAGTAGGTTTAATGGTACATAGTTGTTGTAACTTCAGTCTAATGAAGTAATATCAGGTTGCATAGTTAAGTAGGTTTAATGGTACATAGTTGTTGTAACTTCAGTCTAATGAAGTAATATTAAAACGGAAATGTTTTTAATCTATTTTGTAGTTTTTCAGCTGTATTGTTGAAGCTCTGGTATCTGTCCCTCAGTCAGGTGTAAATATATTGTCTGTTTTAAATGAGAATGTTCAGTGTTGCATAACTTAATTCTCTCAAACTGTTTTACTGCACAGTCGCGTATACATACAGAACAACATTCCTTCCCTCAATATTCAATTGATGTTTTAGACATTGAAATTTTCTGTCATCTGACATTTTCATCTGTCAAAGGCTATATATTGTTTCTTTTCTCCAAGTTTGTACGTGATGGTTATTAAAATTTAGCCCTTGTTTGGATTTAGAATTTTATGAAGGAAAGTAAAGTAGGAAGGAAAATAAAATTTAGAGAGAAAAATAAAATTCATCATATATTTTGTAGATTAAGTAAAAGGGGAGGGAATTAGTACAAATCTATACCTTGCACAACCAAGGATATTCGTCGTGGTCATCACTTCGGAATTAATATTTAAGTATTAAATAATTTGATATTTAAAAATAAATTATAATTATAATTATAATTAAATAAGAAGTTATATTCTACTTTCTCTCATAATTCTAATTAAATAAGAAGTAATATCCTACTTAAATATAAAGTCTTATATTTTATTAATAATTCCAATTAAATAACATGTCCTAATTAAGTATTAAGTCTTCTCCTCATAATTCTAATTAAATAAGAAGTAATATCCTACTTAAATATAAAGTCTTTCTTTCCTACTTATATTTTATTAATTAATCTTTTATTAAGTATTAAGTAATTTGATATTTAAAAATAAATCATGATTCCAATTAAATAAGAAGTATATTCTACTTAAATATTAAGTCTTTCTCTCATACTTATATTTTATTATTAATCTTTTATTATATATTAAATAAAATATTTATATTTTTAAAATATAATTTTAATAAATAAAAAATCAGTATCGTAATTTTAATTAAATCAAAAGTACTTTTAAAAATAAATAATATTTATAATTAGATAAGACGTGATATCCTACTTAAAAGTATTACTCTTTAATTTTTCTTTTATAAATTAATTTTTTTATATTATATATATAATAATATTTAAAATTTATAATAAAATTTATAAATTATATAGTCAACCGTACTTTTGCATGGTTTTATGCCTAATTTTACTTCCTATCTTACCTTCTAAGTATTTTATCTCGTATTTTCTTTCCAAAACAAACACAAGAGAGAATTTTATTTTACCTCTAACTTTACTTTCCTTCCTAAAATCCTAAATCCAAGGGCTTAATTTATAGAAAGAAATATGCAAATAAAAAAAGTAATACACTGAGACCGGATATTTACATTAAAAAAACTTACTCTTAATATTATTAATTTTTGTAAATAATTATTATTTAAACTTATTAATTAAACTTCTCAATAATTGCAAACAATAATATTATAGTACTAGATCACTTAAAACAAAATTTAAAATGGCTCTTTAATTTTTAGAAAAACTGAACTTGGACTCCTTGAACTCCTTATACCTTTATATACTAGCTCTGTTATATTTTATACGGCGTTTGACTTTTTACATGTATGTTTAGGTGCTTTGATCGGATACTAAAAATTATTATTTTTGAAATTTTCTTTTTTTTGAATAAAAATATAATATTCAAAAAGAGAAAAATTTAAAAAGATTTTTTTTAATATCTGATCAAAACACTTAAACATACGTGTAAAAATTCAAATGAACTATAAAACGTAACGGAGGGAGTACTATTTTAACAAGAATAAAGAGATTGTTAAAGTTACTACTGTTGCTCTTATTGCATCAAAATTCTATCCTCCTAGGAATCAAATCTTGTCATATGAATTTTAGGAACTATTACGAAATCTAGTTTTAGTTATGTTGTATTATTAATGGCTTATTTACACTTTTAACCTTTTAGTTTGTCACTTCGTACACTTAAAATTTTATTGTTTCATTTCGTACAACCCGACCCCCATGGTATGTCAAATTTTGCAATCGAACCTTTTTCGGCGAATCCGACCCGTTCGGGTCACCGGAGACGGGTCGGGTTCGCCGGAAAAGGTTCGATTGCAAAATTTGCCATAACATGAGGGCCGGGTTGTACGAAATGAAACAATAAGGTTTTAAGTGTACAAAGTGACAAACTAAAAGGTTAAAAGTGTAAATAAGCCATTATTAATATGTTTATGCCGTACGAAGGAGCATCTATCTTATTTTAAAATATTTTTTTTGTAATTTAAAAATAATTAATTGATTTAAATTTATAAATTAAAAACAGAAATTTTATAAAATTTAATTTATGAATTATTTATAAATTAAAATATTTATTTTAATAAATAAATAATAAATAATTTATAAACTCAGAACTTTGTATATACATATATGTAACTTACAGGACATTCCAAAACCCAACATTACAATTATCGTCCAAATCTTAAGAATACATTTATAACCATATATGCTATTATTCTCAACTATTAAATACTCAACTACAGAAACTAAAATTAAAAGCAAGATATATTACAATATTATGAATTCATTCATTTCAAATTCAACTAGTACTGTAACCTAGATGATGAAACCACAAACTTTCACCAACTCATCGAATCAACTATGCTAGCACCAAACATTCCCTTATATATATAATATATATATATATATCACTCTCTAAGAAAAACTAATACTATTACCTAATTCAGTGGTTCACTATATAAACTGTTACATAATCGAACATGCGTTTGGATTATCATCACTAAAAAGTGTTGTATACCTAATCATGGGAGCATTTGGGCTAGGAAGTGCTTGAACCACGTTCTTTACGTATCCTGAGGGTGCCTTCTTATCATAAGCTTGAGGAACGTAAGGATAAGCCACCAGATTGTATGGAACATATGGCCATATTTCTGCTCTCTTTCCGGTAGCCTTCACTTTTTTTAACACCTTGTTTGGATCCACATACCCTGTAACACTCACACGGCTTTGTTTACGAACTACTTCCACCGATTTCACACCTGAATTAGTTGAAGAAATCAATATACAATAGTATATACCATATGTTACTTATAAATCTACAAATACGTACATGTGTATGTGGTTGAAATCTGTTTTCTTAGTATAGGTTTTTTCAGCATTTCGGAAAAAATGGAAATTTGATAACCTAAACAATCAGACATGAAGATTAAAGATGCCACTTAGCAGAAAAGAAAAGATTACAAAATGCCTTTAAATATTGCAAGAGAAAGCAGAGAATGTAAAAGTTGGAAATGAGGAGATTCAGAAATTTCTTGTCTTGTATTATATAATTTATGGGAAAACTTAGTCAGACCTTTAACTTTGTGCAGCTACTAGCATGATACGGGTAGTTTTTCATTAAGTGCAACAGGATTTTTATGTGTGTATGAGTGTGTGACCCCCTGCAGCAAAGCAAATTAAGATATATTCACGAAAACTATACAAAAGAGAGATATTGCACCTTTCATGGAGGAAACAGAATTTTTTACTCTCCTTTCACAGCCATCACAATCCATTTTCACTTTAATATCAACCGTCTGAAATTAAAAGTAATGAACACTTATTAAAACTGTGAAAATGATGCGTATATGTATCATGGAAGCCATTAGGGTAAGAACGAGACATGATTTAAGGAAGTATGGGAGTGTATATATATATATACCTGCATCGGTTTGCGTTTGCTCTTCCTTGTGCTAGAAATGCTGCACAAGTCTGAGAAATGGTCGAGGATACCCATTCTATTTTATATTCTTTTCACAGAGTGGGGAAGAGAAATGTGAGACTTGTTGAGGAGTTTGAATGAAGAGGTATATATATATATATATAGTGACAGAGTGCGTGGTCCGCACACAAATATGGTAGCCAGGTAATTTGTAATAGCAATATAAATATTATAATAAACAATCATATGCTTAATACAAGTGAGCTCCGCTTCGTCTGAGCCGAGCCCCTTTCACTAAGTCCGGCTTAAGCCCACTTTTTTAAGGAGCCCGAAGCTAAGAAAAGTCCCGCTTAAGCTCGCTTTTTTTCTAAAAGAAAAATACTGTCAGCATTGTAAAAAATTAAATTTTTTCAAAGTAAA
>JAUEJK010000118.1:3752656-3764454 GCA_032274865.1 Eryngium alpinum
CTAGCAACACATGCAAGAGAGGGGTCGTGCATGTATTCACATGATAGATTTTTTACATCCCATATGCAGGCACTATGGGAAACTAGCACACAGGACTTGGTAACCTGGATACATTAAGGTTTAAAAATTTATGCAATGAGAACTTACAATAGAATCTACTTATAAGGAAATGAAGGTCAATGTAAACATAACAGAGTATAAAGGGTTGAGAAATTACTTTGGATTCATTACTTTAGTTTGAGAAATTACAGAGTATAAAGGTGCCTCTGCCTCGAAGAATCCTGTGGTCGCCACCGAGGCTGAGGGTGAAGCTGAAGAGGAAGCGGCTGAGGTCCCCTTAAAGAGGAAGAAGAAGCATAGTGCTAGGGGGCCTAGCACTCATAGAAAGAAGCACAAGAGGAACCCCGAGGATGTGGTTATCGATACGACTTCTTCAGCTGAGAGGGGGGAGAATGAAGAAATGCCACCAAGGGTTGAGGATGAGGAGGTACCTCCGAGGGCAGAGGACAATCCGAGGATGGAGGTGCCTCCTGAAGTTGTTGTGGAGAATAGGCTACCGCAGCATTAGGGTGGAGAGGCTGAGGGGCCAAGTGGCGCTCGTCGGGAGGCTGAGGCCGAAGATGAAGATATGACTATTTGGGGTCCCATGGCTCAAGACGTGCTGAGCGTGGCCGATGGTGACCGTCTTTTGTGCAGTAGTTCTTGATGAAGCCTCAGTGGCCCGAGGGCTGGGCCATGCACGACATAAGGACCTACTCAGGCTTCCATGCCGACGGGCCTATCCCTGCGGACGCTTTCAAATCCTTCAAGATACCTCAGGATGAGGAGCTGCTAAGTAACCTTTCTACGAAGGATCTTTGTCTGACCTTTGTGAAGGGTGAGGGCCATGTATAATTTTGTATTTTCTGTGTTTGTCCTCGGGGTTTTTAATGAATTTCTTGTCTTTTGGCAGGCTGCTTCTACTGCGAACGTTCGTATGTCTCGGGCCACGTATAACAGCGAAAAGTTGAAGAAAGCCCGAGGAGAGATCGACCAGCTGAAGAAGTTTCGAGGAGAGGCTGCTGCTCTTAAGGCCCAAAATGATTTATTTCGTCAAAATAACCTGGACATTACTTTACAAAAGGTGAAGCAAATTGAGGGCCTCAAGTGTGAGCTTCAGGAGGCCAAAAAGAAGATTTCGGAGAAAGCCGAGGCCATCGCGCAGCAGGAGACCACGATCCAAACCCTCACCGATGCCTTGGATGTGCTCAATATTAAAATTGATCAATTTAAGGCGAAGGCTAAGATTGAGGTGTCTAATTGGTGGGCCAAGCTGAAGTTCGAGGAAGGCAAGTCCAAAGGCTTTGAACTTCTATACATTGTGGAGAAGAAGAAGGCGGAGGATTTGAGGACAAAGGCTGCTGCTGCTGCAAAGGAGTATATGGCCATTGAGGAGTTCAAGGCTCAGAAAACCAAGGGCCTGAAGGCTATGTATAACTGAGGCTTCAAGCATCTCCATGAGTGGGTTGGGGATGGCAATGCCGTGGACTTTAAGAAGCACATTATTGAGGCTTGCCTTGCCCATAACAAGAAGAAGGCTGGGGCCTCGGGGTCTAGGAAGAAGAAGTAGACTAGTACTTATAATTTATTTTTATGTAAATGTTGAATGTAAACTCTAGCCTGACATTGAATTCGAATTTGGATTAAAGCTTAAGTTGTCTTTGCCTTTTATTTTTGCGTGGAATGCTTTAATTTTTGTTTTGTTTCTACAAATTTGAGGACAAAGACTTGAAAATGAAAATTTTTTAAGTTAAAAAATTCATTAATAAGTTGGCTTTGGCCTTGTGCCCCGAGGATGGGGCCTGAGGACTTAAGTTATCAGTGTGGCTTAAGCCTTGAAGTTTGATTTTTTTCTGTAAATCTGAGGACAAAGACTTAAAAATGAAAATTTTTAATGTAAAATTCATTAATAAGTTGGCTTTGGCCTTATGCCCCGAGAATGGGGCCTGAGGACTTAAGTTATCAGTGTGGCTTAAGCCTTGAAGTTTAATTTGTTTATGTAAATCTGAGGATAAAGATTTAAAAATAAAAAATTTAAACGTAAAATTCATTAATAAGTTAGCTTTGGCCTTGTGCCCTGAGGATGGGGCCTGAGGACTAAAGCCGTCAATATGGCTTAAGCCTTGAAGTTTAATTTTTTCTGTAAATTAAATTCGACTTTAAAATCTAACAATTCGAGTTTGTTAACACTGTAGTTTAAAATCTAACAATTCGAGTTTTCATCCTGAATTTGAATTTTCTTTGCAAGCCAATTGTGTTAGT
Organism: Eryngium alpinum; assembly: GCA_032274865.1. Lineage (NCBI taxonomy): Eukaryota > Viridiplantae > Streptophyta > Magnoliopsida > Apiales > Apiaceae > Eryngium > Eryngium alpinum. Next base: position 3,754,958 of record JAUEJK010000118.1, read on the forward strand.
AAGTTTAACAAAATCGAGTTAGTTTATTAACTTGTTTGATGTGTAACTCTTCCAAAAGTATGGATAGGCGGGTAGTCTCTGATTTAACACTATAAGACTAGAAAGCCATGCTTAGAGTTACAAGTGAATTACTCACAGCTCATACCATGTTAGATTTTAAGATGTCAGAATAGGATTCGATCTTATTCTCTATATAAAATACCTTTATAGATCTTATAAAGGATTACCCAGTAATTTGTCCATCATTGACATTAATTAACTCACTTCAAACTACTATCGTTGAACTGTAACAATAAGATCTGTTATCTCAGGTATAACAACTCTTTGACTCCCTTGCACATGCATAGCCTTTCTATTATTAACAAGTTTTTGTTGAGTATTGGAAACACTTTGAGCACCATTATTCTGCAAAAGTACTTGAGAATTATTATTTTGAAATCCTAGCATCAAGTGTAGGTTTTGAATTTCATCTACTTGCTCTAGAAAACCAGGTGGATAACCAATCAATTTGTACTGACCTCTTTAGTATGTCCTTGATCTATTGTAATGTACGCATTAAATGTAACATCCCACATAGAAAGGTGCTAGTGACTTTGTTCAAAATATAAGCATAAAAAGACTATCAATTACAGCCTAACAAAATATGATCTTTTTATGGGTATGTGGTGGGATTGTGGACTGTGTGCAGTTGGACCAATTTGTTTGCATATCGAAATAGTGTTGACACTCGAAAGCTCGGACCGGATAGATCAAGTTAGGTTGCCTGGAGGTGGGAAAATGACAATCGAGTAAATCTCACAAAGGCTAAGGAGGAAAGGTCGCTATTTATAAGTTTGTAATCTCACAAAGGCTAAGAAGGAAAGGTCTGAGACTACATTGTCGGGTATTTATAAGTTTGTAATCTCACAAAGGCTAAGGAGGAAAGGTCGTTATTTATAAGTTTGTAATCTCACAAAGTCTAAGGAGGAAAGGTCTGAGACTATATTAGGAGGAAATGTCCGAGACTATATTGTCGGCTATTTATAAATTTGTAAGTTTGTAATCTCAAAAAGGCTAAGGAAGAAAGGTCTGAGACTATATTGTTGGCTAATTATAAGTTTGTAAGGTCAGGATTTGACTCATGTTGTCACGTGTGGAATTAGTGGATAAATCAGGTTAGGTTGCTTGGAAGTGGAGAAATGACAATCGAGTAACCTTGTAATCTCACAAAGGCTAATAAAGAACGTTCTAAGACTATATTGTGGGCTATTTATAATTTTGTTCGTAAAAAGGTTCATCGAGGACTTATACATCCTTGTTATATTCCTACTTTGGCACAACCGGCAGATATGTTTACAAAGCCTGTCATTACAAAATAACTCAGTTTATTTTTATCCAAGTTAGAGCATCTAAAATAAGTTTCGACTATCCAACTTGCAATGGGATATTAAGGAGGCTTCCCTACATTTACATGTGAAAGATCCTATATGAAGAAATTGAATAGATCAATGTATAAGTTATATTATATGAGATAAGTTAGCAGCAGTTGTTATGGTTAGATAAGTTATAGAATATATTATTATAGTTCTTTATCCTATAGTTAACATAGTTAGTTACTTATCATAGCTGAGTAAATGTATAGGAGTCCCATATGACATAATAGCTCTATGTATATACTTTAGTCAAAGATCAAATGTAAAAACTTTTCATTTCTATATGTTCCATTCCTCAAGTATCTTTCTTTTGTAGAATAACGACATTGATCTAGTAAGAGTCGCAATACGTTCTTTGCAATTGAAAGGGAGTTCAGAGACCTACTTTTTCCCAATCTCCCTATTTGACTACCTTATTTTTGTAAAATAAAACCTTAAGAGGTCATTATCATTGTCATTAGACGATTACTAATTCCGTAGAATAGTGAAAAGAGAGGGACGAATAGTTACCACGAGGAACTCGGGTTTCTTTTGAATCCACCACGAGGAACTTGGGTTTCTTTGAATCCACAAGAGGGTTTCTTTGAATCCACAAGAAGATAATTGAGAAAAATCTCAATTTTTAATAATTGTATTGATTGAATATCTCCCAAAATAAATAAATTACATCCCTATTCATAGGTTTTAAAAATAAACTAAAATCCTCAAGAAAGGGAAAATAAATCCTAATTAAAAATCCAAAATAGAAAAGAAAAATCATATTTCCTAAATAAATAAGAAAATATGACTAATTTAATAAGAATCCGAGTTAGGATCGGATTTGGCCTCTCAAGTTTCCTACATCAGACACCTCCGCTTGAAAAAATGGCTCGTCCTCGAGTCAGGATCTTTGTAAATCTTCTCATCGAACAAGAACATGTTTAAATCAGAAACATTAAATGTAGAAGAAATATTCTAACCTTAAAGGTGATCCGCAACATATGCATTATCGTTAAAAGAAAACTCAGTTATTCAAGAATAAGGTCCCAACTATAAATCCTAAACCAAACAGGAAAATATAAAACATATTGAATCAGGGTCGGAGTTGTTCCAAATCCTCCTATACACCTTCGCTTGAAAATAAAATCTTCCTCGAGTTTTGTGGTTGATGTTGAATCCGGACATCCCAAACACAAAGATAATGAGAATAGATATTTCTTCGCAATCTCTTCAGAAACTATTTTTTCCGAACTTTTTCCATGAAAAATTTGTCATAATTTATCGGAATAAAATCTAACAAAGAATTTTGACGATTTATAAGAAAGTAGTTTATACCAATTAAATTGATGCCATCTTTATCCAGTGTTGGAGTTCTAATTGATCACCACTTTCTAATTGAACTTGTTGAACAATAACTTGGTCATCAATTTCTTTGTCATCATAGCTTATTTTCACCACATCTTTTGGATATGTATCATAAGAATCTTCTTTTGTAATAGCTTCAACCAACTTAACTTGAGGCATAACATACTCTCCACTTTTCGTATTAGATTCTCTATCTAAACTTTGATCAACAACTTTATCCTTGCAAAAATAATCTATAAAAGCTACTTCTTTCTGATTTTCCTTAGGAGTGCATGTTGGTTTAGGAGAAAGTCTTTAACATTATCTTGTACACTTGGTTTGTGAAAGATTTCTTCTTCTTTTGGATGTTCAACTATTACTTTAGAGTCTTCTTCAGATGCACTGTGTGTCATATCTTTAACAAAACTTTGTTTGTCTTTATCGGTCTCCATCGGTTGATAAACATAGGTTAACGATGTCTGAGATACATCAGAAAACTCTTTGAACATATGGTAGATGAACAATCTTTGTGTATTTCTTTCGAAAAGATATTTCTCATAACGATGAAATCTATCCAATCAACGTTTTTTTCGTCGCTCTAACGTTTTCAGATGTTCAGTCGATATAAACTTTTCAAGAAAAAGTTTTTTCATTCTAGACCACGAAGTAATATAATTTTTACCGTTATAACCGCCTAAAACACTGTAAAGATTTCCACCAATATAATGCATCACCACCTAATTTACTTTCAGCAAATTCAACCTTCTCCTCATCATCATCCCAAATTTCTAAATTTTCCAATCAATCATTCATATCCCAAATCTAATTAAGAAAAATCATTAAAATATTTTGAATTAAACATACCATTAAATCTCGAAAGTTTGTCAAAATAATTCTTACTTTTCCTTTGATGTAGTTTCTGTATTGATTATTCTTGTCTTTGTCTCAATGCTTCGAAGTTTCTATTCTATTATTGAAATTGTTGAAGAATGACAGTGAGAGTGATATTGTTTGCACAATTGTTATCATCCATAGCGCAGGAAAAGCTTCGCTCTTGATACCAACTAACGCATTGGAATAGTGAAAAGAGAGGGACGAATCCTTACTACGAGGAATTCGGGTTTCCTTGAATCCACAAGGAGGTTATTGAATCCACAAGAGGATGTACTTGAATACACAAGAAGATAATTGAGAAAAATATCAGTTTTTAATAATTGTATTGATTGAATGGCTCCCAAAATAAAGAAATTACATCCATATTTATAGGTTTTAAAAATAAACTAAAATCCTCCTAATTAAAATTCCTAAACAGATAATACTAAACAAATAAGAAATTATGACTAATTTAATAAGAATCCGAGTTAGGATTGGATTTGGCCTTTCAAGTCTCCTACATCAATTACCTTGCACTTTGATTCGAATATGTGAATGACTTTGATTATGATTATTGAAAACTTCAATGTTATAAACTTCTTCCGAAAAATATGTTTATGTATCTAAATGATGTTGATTACTGGCTAAACTTTATATAATTAAGTATGTTTATACATATTTATATGTATGTTTATCCAGGAAAAAAAAAGGTTTGCTTATACAGGCAAGGTAGTCACTAACCCATGTTTATCTCATTTATCTTCCACTATTATGTGGTTGGTTGTGTGAGATGAGCTGTTTGATTAAAAATATAGTTAGATGAATGCCTTGATTATATATGTAATAGCTCATCTAAGATTAGTAATTTACTTTTAGTTAGGTATGTCGTTCATTGTTGGGTGTTATTGGACCTCTTTCAACCCAAAAGCTAGTTTAATTAAGAAAAAAGTTAACATATAGGTTGAGACTTTCCCTCACATTTATATTCAAGCACCCAGTTCTTCCACAACTGATATTGGCGTAACCCAACAATTTCCCCTTCACATATCAGGCCTTGGAACACTTCACTGGGTCTTAGATCATCATCAAGACATCATCTGTATAAGTCACTAAGTAGTAGTCACTAAGGGATAAGAGTAAATCACCATAACAAATTCACTAAGTAGTAGTCACTTTCATACTCACTCGTAAGCCGGATAAAAGTTCATCATTATAATAAGTCCCGTATAAACTTACTAAGGAGCACAACAAACAAGTGCACTGATGGATAATTCTTAAGATGTTGGATTTTAAGACTGAATGAATTATATTTTTAATAAATTAATTACAAAAGTATAATATACGAATTATATATATATTTTTACATAAATACTACTATAATTAAAAATTCAAAACCAACAAAATGGTCCCCCCCTATGAGCTATAGTTTGTACTCAAATATCAAAGTATAACGTGTAGACGTAATGGTAGTTCTAATCAATTGACTTGATTTGGGTGACAATTCAACAAGTCTTCTTAAGCCCACTGACTAAAGGTACCAAAATTCAAGTGCACTTAACTTGACTTGGCTAACAATTAATAGTCTTCGGATTCTTGTCAACCAACAATTAGCTTCTATGCCGAGAAATTTCCTAATTCTCAATAATTTTCCTAATTCTCAATAATTTGTTCTATATTCAACCTCGAAAACTAACTCATAAGAAAACTTACGTCAAACTTATTTAGGTAACTCTTTCTACTTCATAATTCACATCATAATCGTTACCTACGATGCTCAATGCAATTCATTTTCTCTGTATACTGTTTTTGCTATGTGCGGAGACTCTTTCATTTGGATCAGAATACATATCTGGAGATGTCAACACGATGATTCCAAGTATGTGCATCGAGAGAGAGCGACAAGCTTTGCTAGAGCTTAAACAAGGCCTTATTGACAGAAATGGTGTCCTTACTTCATGGTTAGATGAAAAAGATTGCTGCAAATGGAAAGGTGTTCAATGTGAATTCGGTCTTGTTACTCACCTTAATCTTTCATTTGTTAATCATCATAACACCGTGGATACGAGTATAACTATGATTATAATGATCATTACGACGATGATGAAGTCCAACCGATAGCAGCTAATATAAGTCCTTCATTGTTTGATCTGCAGAATCTTAAGTACTTGGACTTAAGTTACAATTATTTTGGTAAAAAGTCTATTCCGAAATTCATTGGTTCACTCACAAATTTACTCCACCTTGATCTTTCTTATGCTGATTTTGCTGGACTAGTTCCGACTCAGCTTCGGAATCTCTCCAACTTGAACCATCTCAATCTCAGCTTTGGTTCATTTGATGGTACAATCCCAAAGTTCATTACTTCACTCAACAGCTTAAGATACCTTGATCTCAACAGCTTAAGATACCTTGATCTTTCCGATAGCAACTTTTCTGGAAATATTCCATGCCAGCTTAGAAATCTCTCCAAATTGCTGCATCTTGATCTTTCAGGTAATAGACTGAGTGGAATGATTCCACATCAGCTCGGAAATATCTCAAAGTTAAATCATCTTGATCTTGGCCATAATTTCTACTATGATTCTTTCCTCCAAATAAATTTCTTAGAGGGTGCGAACTTTGATTGGTTGTTTCAACTCTCTTCTTTAACACACTTTGATTTTAGTTATATAGACATTGGTACTACTTTGAACTGGGTTAACATGATTCAGAAGATCCCATCTTTGTTAATTCTCCGATTAAATTCTTGTAATCTGAGAACTCCATCTTCTTCCTTAATTAATTCTTTTTATTTGTCTATTTCAACCCTCCACCTTTCTGAAAATTTCTTGAATTCCTCAATTTTAATTTGGATTTTCAACTTAAGTGACCGTCTTGTAGATCTTGATCCTCATTCCAACAACTTGAAAGGTGAAATTCCAGAGTCTTTTCGCCATATGACTGCTATCACTCATTTGAATATTTCTCAAAATCAACTTGAAGGGGTGGTTCCAAGCACTTTCGGTCTTATGACTTCAATCACTTATCTTGATCTCTCAAGAAATAAACTTGAAGGGGTGGTTCCAAAACCTTTTCAAAATCTATCTGATTTACAATCTATAAATTTCAGTTCCAACAATTTAACTGGAAACCTTCAAGATTTTCTAAATCTGTTGGCCGATGATATTTTAGAAGTATTGTTGATATCTTCTAACCAACTTACTGGTTCGGTGCCTGATATCACAAGATTTTCATCGCTCAGAGAATTAGTTGTAAGCTCCAATCAGCTGCATGGATACCTATCACAGTTTCATAAACCCCATACAGCTTTAAAGGCTTTGGATTTGTCGAATAACAAGCTCGCTGGCTCTTTACCAGATTTTTCAGGATTTTCATCATTGAGATATTTATATCTTAATGATAACGAATTTTCTGGGAGTCTTCCTGATTTTACAGGATGTTTGTCTTTGAAAAGGTTGCAACTTCAGGTGAATCTATTTACTGAATGGAAAACTCAATCAATAGGACAACTCACCAATCTTTTTGAGCTTGATTTATCAAAGAACTCACTCGGAAGTACAATCACTGAAGTGCATTTATCTAATTTTTCCAGTTTACTGTCTTTGAATACATCATTTAACACTTTGACATTCAATTTGAGTTCCGAATGGATTCCCTCTTTCAACCTCATATCACTTTCCTTAGGATCATGCAAGTTGGGGCCTAAATTTCCCAACTGGATTCGAAATCAAAGCCTATTCGATCTTGATTTATCTCACAGCTAAATTTCGGATAACATCCCATCCTGGTTTTGGAACATGTCAGGAATATGGAGTTTAAATCTTTCTTCCAACAGAATTAAGGGGACACTTCCGTTTTCATCACAACCCTATTTTGAAGAGATAGATTTGAGTGCTAATCAATTTGAAGGACCACTGCCACCATTTCTATCAACATCTGAAAAGATAAATCTATCTCAAAATAACTTTTCAGGAACACTGTCTTCTCTATTTACAGTCCCGACGCGTTTAAGATTTCTTGATCTCTCACATAACATCTTGTTTGGTGAGCTTCCTGATAGTTGGGTGAATCTTAAGAAACTAGTGTTTCTCAATCTGGGATACAATAAACTTTCAGGCTAAATTCCTAACTCTCTGGGACATTTAGTTCGATCCAAACATTGATTTTTCGAAATAACATGTTCTATGGAGAGTTACCAGTGTCTTTAAGAAACTGCAGGAACCTTGGTTTTGTGGATTTTAGTTTAAATAAGCTATCTGGAAATTTACCTGCCTGGATTGGGGACAGCCTACCAAAGTTGTATGCTTTAATCTTAAAATCTAACAAGTTCAATGGAAGCATTCCTTACCATATTTGTCGTCTATCCGAGCTTTATTTCTTAGACCTTTCCATAAATAAAATTTCCGGAACTATTCCACCATGCTTTGATAATCTTACTGCCATGATTCAAGAACATACTGGAATTGTGGAGCATTACTATGAATCCAATGCATCACACTCTAGTTATGTCGATAATGCATTAGCTGGATGGAAAGGACGTGAGTGGGAGTATGGAAGAAATTTCGCTTATCTAAAGATGATTGATCTTTCAAACAATGAAGTCACTGGAGAAATCCCCAAGTCTATAACCAGACTTGTTGAACTGCGAGGATTGAACTTGTCAAGGAATAAGTTATATGGAAGTGTCGCACTGGATATTGGACTACTGAAATTCTTAGAAAGCCTTAATTTGTCCAAAAACAGATTTTCTGGAGAAATTCCTCAAAGCATGTCTGAGTTAAATTTTCTTGCTTACTTAGATCTCTCAAGCAACAACTTTTCGGGAAGAATTCCACCAGGAACTCAACTCCAAGGATTCAACAATTCCATATATGAGGGAAACATTGGACTCTGTGGTTCTCCACTCAAAAAATATGTCCTGGAGACAAAACTGCTGATTTGTCTCAACCATCATCTGGTGAAAACGAAGGTGATGAAGATGAGAGTTATTATAATAGATGGTTTTATGTAAGTGCAGCACTCGGTTTCAGCACTTCATTTTGGAGCATCTGCGGCACATTATTGCTAAACCGTCGTTGGAGACAATCATATTTCATATTCTTGGAGAATATGAAAGATCAACTCTCGGTAACCATGGTTGTACAAATTGCCAGATTGCAAAGAAGTTTTGAACATCGAAGACAGTAATCGATTGCAAGGTAATATGAACACTTTTCCGATATTTCTTCGAGTTCATCATATCACCACTTTACAAGACTTAATATTTTATCAACAAAATGCATCTAACATAAAAATCTCCAGAAGATGTAAAAATAGCTATAAGTAATTTTTCCAATGTTACAATGCAGTATATTTGATATTTGCAGGAGCATAAGAAACCATCTAGTTATCTGGTTAAAGAAATGGAGACTTCCTTGTTGGTTTCAGGCGCGATCTCAATTAATTACTAGCTTTCGGCAATCCTTAACTTCATAAACTTTATCATGTATCTGTGGATTGCACAGCGGTATACATACAAAAGGCTGTTGTCCAATCACTCTAAATTTGACTAGGGAGTCCAGCATTCATAATTTTTTATCTTGCCATTTTCATTCAAATTGTTTACTGAGATGATGTGAATGACTTAGATTATGATTATGGAAAAAGTTTAATGTTATAAAAATTATTGAGTTATATATCTCCACAAGTTTTATATCTCCACAAGTGGACATAAACTTTGCAGCGTAAGGTACAAAATATAGTCTGCGAAAAGTTGATAAATATGTTTATAAGTACTAGCATGTGCTATTCAGAATTAAGCCTAGCAGACAGACCAGTGTTATTAAAGGCGAGAGGCGCAAGACCCTCCTGGAGCCTAGGCGCGAGGCGCTGAGGCGAGGCGCGCGCCTC
>JAUEJK010000118.1:4063548-4074861 GCA_032274865.1 Eryngium alpinum
TTGCCATGGCCTGAAACTCCAGCTTGTTGTTTCGTTGCTAACTGATCTCTCAATTCTTTTAGAGCCTTGTCTCGTCGCTCTCCCATCTAAGATCAAATAGAATACAAAGTGATGTATACTGCTTTTTGTAATTCACAAATCTTCTCCTACTATAAATCTGGCATTACAAATTGAAGGTTCTCCACATTTTATATTTTTTTCCTTTAAACTGAACAATTTTGTTGTTATAAAAAACGGCATGAAATACTGTGTTGATACAGAACATACTTTAAAAGGTGTTAGACACTTGTCCAAAAAAATATGTTTTACCATGTAAAGAGTAACAAAAAATGAACAAATAACAGCTGGACATAGACCATAATACCTCTCAGATCTTGGTCAAATGTGGTTAGTATCCATTAGTATGGTTTTAGTTTATGAAAATTAAGAATCGAACCCAAATTAGATTGCCTTACTCTTTGAAGCTTCCGAGTTTGTGCACGAGCTTCCTGGAGACAGAATTCTAACTTTAAGACCCTTTTCTTCAACTCCTGGTCCGCTCTATGATGCTTCTCTAACTGTATATACAAGAGAAAGCTCAATTATAACAAAAATACACATGGAGAAACATTTACTAAGTGAACAAATAATGACTAAAGTATATTGAGAAATGAGATGTACTGAACAGCTTATATACCTGTGATTCAAGATCTTTTGTTTTGAGCTCCCAGTGAGCAGACATGATTCTTATCTCATCTCTCAGCTTTACAATCTCTTCATCCTTGGCATTCAGAAGCCTGTTGATGTTGACAACATTCTTTGGTGATACCTCATCCAAAATCTTCCTCAGCTTGCAGTCACTACTTGCACCAGAATTTGCCAATGCTTGCATAATGTCATGCTCCATTCTCAAAACCTCATCTTTCAATTGCTTTTGGGAGAATTCTCTTGCTTGAAGATCTTTCTGCAACAGATCTAATTGTTCTCCCAGTCTATTAACATGAGCTTCGTACTCCTTCAAGGAATTATTTTTCTCATCTAATTCCTTCAAAAGAACCAAACATTGGAGTTGCGCTGAGTGAGCCAAAGCAGCATTAGCATCTGCTGTTGCTTGAGTATCTGAGAGCCTTGAGTTAAGATCGTCCACATCCTTAAGATACTGAAACACCATACATAGTGAAACTACAATCAACACCTAAAATGCTATGGAAAAGTATTCCACGTCTTAGTTTAAAAGGCTGAGGCGACTTTGTAACGCCTCAGGACACCGAGGCAAACCAAACAATTGTGAGTTCTATTACCTATAATTTGTAATAGAATAATTACACATGTCAGCCAAAAATGAAAGCTTTTGTACACGTTAACAGTTAATAATTAAAGAAGCTGAATTTCAATTCCAAGATTCATTTTAATCGGATATCAAATAGCAAGGAACCAAATTTGCAAAGAACACCATAGCTATTCTATGCCAAGCTGAGAAAGGCTTGATCGTATAATTCAATAGCCCAAAAAGTCATCATGAAACTGCCAGTGCCGGATTTGGGCATATTCTGTTACGCCCATGAAATTGAGAGGCATACCAAAAAGATTGCTGGTATTTTACATATTTGCGTATGTGTATGTGTGCCTGCGCCAACTCTGTAGGTGTAGGTATGTAGATATAGTTATACTATCAATTTTCGAACTGCAATGGGCAAAAGTCTAGCAATTACTTTGTCGATCCCCAGCCTCTTCACTGGCACACGCATGCGCAGATATCAGGGTGTAGATAATGAAATTCAAAAGTTTTCTTCTCACGTCACTGTTTTACTCCCGATACCAGAGAGTTGGCAACACAGACTTCCACCACAATGTAACTCTCATATGTTCCACTCAAAATGGTAATGGGCCAATTAATTTGAATCTGAGAGGTAAATTAAGATTCAAAAAGACTTCTTTTTCCAAATCTGTTCACTTTCAATATGGAAAAGAGAAATTTTTGGAACCAGACAAATTTAATCCTTCTATAAACAATATGATATTAACACTACTTTCTAGTATTCCAGCTCAGCCACAAAACAAACAACAAAAGCCAAAAAGCAGCCTAAAAAGATGGTGGTCCTATGCTCTTATAGCAGATCAAGCATTAACATATGTTATAAAGCCCCAAAACAATCAAATTGAAAAGGAAAAACTTTAAACATATTAACTAAATCAGATCTAGTAACCACTATAATTTTAACAAAAAAACACATATAAATCAAGAACTGTAAGCAAAACATGTCAACGCATAGATGCATACACAGTACCTTCTCAGCACTAGAGGCTGCCTCTTGTAGCTTCCCATTTCTGTCATCTAATTTCTTATGCAATCTATATATCTCTTCCTCCATGTCCCTAACTTTAATCTCTGCTTCCTGCAAAAATTCCCGAAAATTCAAATAAATTGAAAGCTATTAGACCCACCCTCATTGCTAACTCTATAGGTAATAGGTAAATGACAAGTTAATTTCATTTGTCAGCTACATATCTTAATAAAAACAGATAACTACATGAAGCAAGCTTTACCTGTCTTGTTAAGTTTTCACGAACAAATGATTGTTCCTGAGAAGCAAGGCGACTCCGGACGTCCTTAAGTTCGGCAGCCAGAGACACCACATTTCGACGAAAGCTCTGTTTCTTCTCACTTAGATCTTTTAACAACGGATCAATCTCTGTAATAGTCGACATAACAGCTAACAATCAATCAAAATTGTGATCCTACTGAAATATATTAAGCCCCAAAAGAAGTCTTGTGTCTCCTTGGATTTAAAGCTATCCACATCTGTGCATGTGGGATCAATACTTAGAATAGAATCTAATTTATAAGATTAAATAGGAATTTGAGATAAAACAGTTCCACTTACATTTTAAAACTCAATTTCAACCATGATGGAGTGAAGAGGGCAAATCAAATGACCCAAAAAAGAGAAAAAAGATGAAATCGAAAAAGTTATAAACAAGAACAGTAGTAGTATTTATTTTTGTCTCTTGTGATTCAAAATCTAAAAAGAAAACTGAAGAGTGGCATCTAATATAAATACTGAAAAGTCAAAGGAGGTATAAATGATCCACACCGCTCAACTTGATGAGTAAATGAGATCACAAGTCACACGCCTCTTCACATAAAGAAAGTTAGTGAAAGTTAATACTAGTATTAAAATTTAAATGTGTGTGTGTGTGTACTAGAGACAACTGCGAATATACAATTTTAAATTCAACTCTAACAACTGTACATTACCACACACAGATTACAGAAATAATAGATACTACAATTTTAAAGAGGGAGAGAGAATGTAGAAAACAAAAACAAACATAAATGCAAGTTTTAGAGAATAATTACTTGATGTTTGTTGGCTTCTATATGTTGGTGCAGGAGAGAGGAGGGAGACGAATTGAGTTGACGATGGCGGAGGGATCGGAATAGCCGGATGGTGGTGAATTGGTTTAGTGTTTATCCCAGCCTCCGGTATATAAACGACATTAGTAGTAGTAATTCACTAGAAACAAGCAAGCGCGCCAAATCCAAATAATTTCGTCGATCAGCGAGCTTTTGTTGTACACGTGGAATGTCGTAGGACCGTTAGATTTTGAGTGACGATTTTGCTGACGCGGTGGATTATACTATGTTTTTTCCTTTTATTTAACATTTACTTAAATAAAAATACATATTTGCATAATTTCCCTGTTTTATAATTGGACAACTGTTTAGACTCGCAACATAAATCTCTAGTAACATTGGTGTAAAAAAATGACAGATATATCCATTATTATGTGGGTGGGTGTATGTTTTACAGCGGAAGTTTGTTTATGAGTGGCTTTTACTCCCACCAAACAGGCTCTATATCATAATGGCGCTGTTTGTGTAATTATTATAAGCAGCTGCAGCTTATAAGCTGGAAAAAAAAGCACATATTTAGTGCTTTTTTTTCAAAAAAAAATTTATAAGTGATTTTCTCACTTTAAGTGGAGCTGTTTGGATGGGCTTAAAACTGGCTTATAGAAAAAAGCTTGGAAAAAAAACACCAAATAGGTACTATTTTTTTCCAACTTATAAGTTACATCCACTTATAAGTGTTACCCAAACAGCCCCATTATCTCTGCCTCTTAAAATGTATTTTGAGAACCAAATTAAATTACCTAATATTTTTCATATGCAAATATATTCATTTGATTGAACCTAGCTAATTTTACTCACAATTACAATTTGGTACCTTTAGATCTAAAATCCTGCAATATTAGCTTAGCAACGAGAGCTGTATCAGTTGTATCCGATCTCAAAGAATAGAAATACCTACAAATCCCATCGGTATGTATTTCTAACATATATCCATAGACACATGCTAAACATTTAAGTTTGTGCATAAATTATGTTAAAAAATGAATTTTATTAAATGATTAGTAGTACTCGTATTATGTTTGGTGTATAAAAAGAAAGTACTATTAAATAAAACTAACTAGAATTACATGAATAAAGGGGAGTCTTCATTTATTTGACTAAAAAAGTACAATTTTCAATACAATTAATACTCAAATTTAAATGCTTAATCTAGAAAATCCCTAAGTTAATAAGTATACAGATATACAAACTGCAAAGGCTAAAAGAAGAGGCAGGGAACATATAACGAGTGGAAACAGAATATCATTTGCTCCTTGGAGAATAGCTACATAGACATTACTACTACTTCCACCTTCAAGCCCAAAGAAGGCATCCACATGTTTCAGTTTGTACCATTAGAACAGATATCAAAGGTTTCTCCACGAATTCCCTTATATTTGCACTCACAGTCACAGCACTCCTAACAAACGATCTGCTTGTGCTTTAACCATCCTTGCACGCAAATGTAATCTTACCAGCGGCTTCATATTCACAGAAATTTCCATGCTAGAAGATACAAAGGGAAATTGATTAGAAAATTTCATCTAGAATTGGTATAGCGATGAACCTCGCAAAGGCTGATATTTAAAACTCAATCTGCAGATTAAGGAAAGCCAACAAAAATAATTTTGTCAAAACATATATACGAAAGAGTAAAGACAACAAGAAAAAATGTAAATCAATTTTATCACAAAAAAACAGGGCAAGGAAAGAAGAAAATGCAATTCAGTGACTTGGCAAAGAAGGACTTTGAAATAACATCTCAAGTAGCAAGCACAGAATAATCCTTTTCAACTGAGGTGCTAAATCTTCCTGCTTAAGTGTGTATATATGGATTTGAACAGGAAAAACCAAACTCTTAAGTAGCAAAAAGGCAGTTCTTTGATTTGAAGGCCAGGCAAATTCTGCCTAAGCTATTATATCTAGGCTTGCTTTGCAGTGATAGCCATTTAGAATTTTCACCATGAGCATCTGGTGAATCCCCAGCCACAGGCCCATAGTTATCATGGGAAGACTGGAGCTCAGCGACACTTAGCTATCAAGCATGGATAACTCTTTCCATTTTCTCCAGTAACATCTATACATATTAAGCTCAACTTAATATGTTTGCAGTTTGCCAGATTTAGTTTAGTTCATTATAAACGTCTAAAAGCATCAATTACTAAGTATTACCATATCCAAAAGGGTTAAACTTATTCATCGTAGGTCATACATTCTTCTATCACAATATATATATATATATATATAATAATTGGTACATTTTTCATAAAAACAGGCCATATTTCATATATGATAATAATGACACTGCCACAGGAGTTAACATATTTACTCGAGATTTATCCTAAAATTTCAGAAATTGTCAAGGACTAAAATTCTGCAACCTCTTCGTGGGATAGAGGTTGGTAATTTCCTTAACTGATGTCAGCCAAATGAGAATAATTTTTCAATCAATATGGCAGAATAAAGTATCAAGAAGAGTTGAAAAATTGCCACTGGTCGACTTCATAATTACCTATCCTGCCTGTAAAATTATCATAAAGAGGACAAAGAATATATTTTAGACTTATCATGAGCAAGATGAAATTAAAAACAATGTGATGGCCCCAATATCCAATTATATTTCTTAACATAACTCTTATGTTCCACCCATTGCACTTTACTCTATTAACAAGAAAGTTACATACTTACATAGATCAAATTGAGAGCATTTCATTACTTTCCATATAACCACCTAGATATTTGGTTTGAACCCCGCTTTATCTATCTGTGCATTCAAGAGTAATACAAAATATAATACGCAAATGACCAAATTATAAACATACCAGATAACTTGCTTACGTATTTATAAACTCCACAAATTAGCTGCTAAAACAGGACCAACTTAGGTGAAGCAAACAAACCAGCTACAAGCCTACAATTGCTAAATTTGAATATTTTGTAAGAATTATTGTAAAAAATAAACAATCAGCTGGATGATTCAAAAAATAACCATAAATTGAACATTGGAACCAACGCAAATATATCAAACATAATTTAAAACAGATCGAAAGCCACAAAATTCCAGTACAGCTTTGATCCAATAAGAAACTAAAAACACACAAAAAATCATCATAAAAAATGAACCTGGAACGTCCTTCCGCGGAGATGGAGGCCACAAGGTGTAACAAAGAATTGTGCGTCCGATCATCGACAAAGACGAAACAATTCCGAGAAAATAGAAAACCATAACCAAACCTATAACCCAAGGCATCAATAAGAATCCAATAACAAATGTAACCGAGCCACAGAGCATGAGCGCTAGCGAAATCCCTAAAAGCAACGACGCGAATCCCGCCGGAGTTAACTGCGGTAAGGAAGGCGCCGTTGACATCCTCGACGACGAGGCCGACAACGGACCCGCCGCCGACATAATCGGAGAATGATCGGAGAAGTGAATAGGCGAAGGAGGAGATCTAAGGAGGTTGAAAATCAAAGAAGATAGGTCGTAGAAAACCCTAGATTGTTGATCTTGTCTTCTCATCATAATAATTTTTGAAAATAGAGGAGGATCAAGGTACGGTAATAAAAAGCGTGGAAAATCTGTGGATAAAATTGCTAAAATCGAGGCAAATGGATAAACAAATCTGCGACTTAGGATTTCAGAAGTAAATAGTCCCAAGTTTGAAGAAGCTTTATGCTACAAGACAAGGTTTTGATTTGATTTGCGTTTACCTTTCTCCTCATTCATGCGGAAAAGTTCCCAAATATATTTCCTTATCATTTTATCGAATTTTTAATGGCAAACGGACGAGTAGTTATTAAATTTGTGATTAACTTTACAAAAATGCCGGGTCTTTAAAAAAATATCAAAACTGATGCGGTATACATGGAATTAATTTTGAGTAAAATACAGTTATCATATAGTATTTTATTATTTGTTACACTCTACTATATAGAAACTAGCTTATCATACTATATTTTACCGATATAGGTACTTGCCATATTGTACTATAGAAATTAACGTTTGTCGTATCGTATTTTATAGATATAAACACTTGTTATTGTACTATGAAAACTAGTGTTTGCCATATCGTACTTTACCAATATAAACACTTGTCATTGTACTAATGAAAACTAGTGTTTGCCATATCGGATTTAAATTTTAGCAATAAAATTTTTATAGTAAAACCTCGATAAATTAATAAGGTCGGGACCGGAAGATTTTATTAATTAATCAAAATATTATTTAATGTATAAGTTAATAATTCTTATTTTATCAATAATATAATAATTTATAATTTAATCGAGGTAATTAATTATTATTTTTATTAAAATATAATTATAATATAATAAAAATAGTTTAGTTTATATTTATTTTTAAGAGAATGCAAATTTTTAATAAATTATAATAAATATAATGATCATTATTTTTTTAAGAAAAATAGGTAATACTATAAAATTAAAATTTAAACGAGTTAAATATATTTATAAATTTGATGTATGAGAATATTATTATTTTATATATTAAATGAGACTTATATATTTTAATAAAAATATATTTTTTATAAAGTAAGTAAATTATTAATTTATCGTATAAGACCCGAGTCGGGATCGTAAAAATTTATTTAATCGAGATTATTAATTTATCGAGTATTAATTTAACGAGATTTAACTGTACTGCCGTTAGTTTTGGCTTAACACTGTGAGGATAAAAATGGTACAGTAGAACCTCCGTATAAGAATACTATGTATAAGAATAAACTCCTTACAGTAATAAAATATGTTGGTCCCAACTTGGGACAAATTGTAATTAGGAATAACCTCTACTTTGTAATATTCTACATTTTCTAAAGGAACATTGTTAAGAAATTTATCTCTATATAATAATAAAGTAAAATTATTATGTATTTATATAAATATTTAAATCACATGAATTTAAATAATATTAAAATTTTAACCTAAAGTAATTTGTGTCTGCCGATGAGTTAATCTTTTAGATTTATAGAATATCCTTTAAATTACGTGTTTGTAGTAACTCATAAGTGCAATCACCATTGTATTGAATCCAAATTAATTTCTAACTTTTATTGTATGTACATTTGTTTTTTTAAAATTATTGAATCTTATATATTTCTTCAATTTAGTAGTTTAAAATGTGAATAAATATATTTTTAAGTATTTATAGTGTATATTAATTATTATTATTTTAAAAAATTATTATATATGTGCACCTCTATTTAAGAATAACCTCCATATAATAATATTTTTCACCAGTCCAATGGATATTACTGTACAGATGTTCTACTGTAATATATGCAAATTAACGGATAATTGTATTATTTAAGTGAGTTAGTACCTTCAGTTGACGTCTGTGGGTCGAGTTGGGTTGTGTTGGGTTCAGGTTAAAGACGGATTGAGTTGACCCGTTATTTTTTTTATAAAATCTAATTAATAATTTAATTAATTTATAATTACTAATAAAGTATAATTTTAAAAAATTTAAGTATTTTAATAAAACTTAAGTAATAATAATAATAAAATTTAATAATAAGATAAATATAAATTGTAATATATAAAAAATATTATGATAATAAATAAATTATATTTTACATTTTATAAGTATTAGATATATGTAAATTATTTAAAAATAATTTAATTATTATTCTTTCTAAATAAATTATATTTTAAAATAAATATATTATTTATAATAAATTAGATTAAGTATTTATTAATAACAGTATATATATTGTCGTTAATGGTTAAATAATTAAATCCGATATGGCAAATGATAATGGTTAAATGATTAAATCCGATATGGCAAATGCTAGTTTCCATAGTACAGTATGGCAAGTGCTTATATCGATAAAGTACGATATGAAAAATGTTAGTTTTCATAGTACACTATGACAAGTCTTTATTTTTGTGATAAATCAGTGCAATTGTCGTACTAATTTTTCTCAATCGAAATTCTTATGACTATAATATTACTGTTTACTTTATGAGTATTTAGTACTTATTAACTAAAAAATAGTTATTAATATTTAATTTATTATAAATAATTTTAAATATATAGTTTCTATATTTAACTATTTTTATCTGAAGAATGCAAATTACTTTTTGTATTCAGTTTATTTTTTTTAAAAGAAGTAAAATATTAAATAAAAAAATTGACTTGAAATGAGAAAATAAATTAATATATAATATTATTATGATATTTAGAAAGATAAAATTTACATATTTTTATTTTTAGTTTTAAATATAATTTAATAAATAAATAATTACATTTAATTTCAAAAAAGTAGAAATAGAATTAATTCTTAGAATTAAACATAAAAATAAACAGTAATGATAGAGAGTCCGATTTATTTAAGCCGACTCTTTAATTCGAGTGATGTGGATTAAGTTGATTGGTGTATAAAATTAAATTTTACTTGAATACGGGATTCACTTTTATATGAAATATCCATGTGATACATCACTCAACTTATTAGTTCGATTTATCGGACTATAAATTATTATTAAAAAATAAAAGCAAAAAAATCACGTACCGAAATAAACGCGGCCGATATATAACGTTATTGCTATACGAAAATAGAAAGTTAGAAACAAAAATAAGGAATCCTACAAATTGTGATTGCTGTATTTTATGATTTAAGTTAAAAGAAAGGAATGAGTGATTTGTGGTCGACTAGTTTTCTTATTTCTGTAAATGGGGAGCTGCCCTTTCAACCGTTATAGCTTTCAATTCTCTATTTATCTCTTATATTATTCAGTATACTCATAATTTTACATACACTAAAAATAGAATGGGTATATATATATATATATATATATATATATATATATATATATATATATCATGTTTGTGTACCGACTTCAGCTTATAAGTAGAAAAAAAAAATATTTTTTTATTCAAATTCCACTTAAAAGTGGTTTTCTCACTTTAAGTTGGATGTTTAATTGAGCTTAAAACTGATTTGTAACTGAAACCTTGAAAAAAAATACCTATTTTTTTTAATTTATAAACTACAGTCACTTAATTAAAAGTATAAGTGAGAGTCTAATTTACCGGTCAAAAGTCAAAACTGGCGAGTGAAATTTCTCGCTATACACCAATTAACTCATTAAAAAAATGATTAACTAATTCGACTTGCTCTTATCTACTGTGATAGCGAGCCAAAAAATTGACTCTGATTATATATTGTTAATTGTAAAATAGGAGTATAATAGAAGTTAAATAAAACTCTATTTTTTTGTCAAAAAGTTAAATTACGATTGAGTCGTATTTAATAAAGTTATGTATTAAATTATCATTGAGTAATATTTATCTTTTATATTATTTTGGATATTAGAAGTTATAAAATCTTAGTTACTGCACTCTTTTGTGAATCGGAATTTTATATCCGTCGGCTGTTAAAACTAACGAATACTTTAGATGAATGTTCTTATTTTAAATAATAATTATATGAATAATTATATATATATATATAGTAAAATAATTTAGTTTTAATTTGAAATAAATTATTGTATTTTATTTGAAATGAAGTAAATAAAATAATTTTGACTAGTGCTAAAAACTTATTGCCATCATGCTAATTCTTGAATTGGAAGTAACATATATATATATATATATATATATATATATATATAATTCTTTATTAGAATGGAGAGACGGGAAGCTACCTCCACTTTCTGCTCCATATCTCTGAAGCTTAGGTCAGTTTATACACACACATGGGCGTGTCGCCTGCGTTATGCTGTAAGACATACGACAAGAATTTCACTCTTCTGGCAGCGTTCCCTAGATCTTTTTCCTAAATTTTGCCATACTAGTATTTTATTATTTGTATTAGTATTTATTTATTGGTTACTAAGTAAGTGATGGCAAGCACCATCATAACTTAGCCTTATCAACTTCCTTCCAACTTAACCTCCCTTCTTATATATATATATATATA
>JAUEJK010000118.1:4760414-4770913 GCA_032274865.1 Eryngium alpinum
GTATCTGTACAAAAGAATTACTGTACAAAAGAATTACTGTAGTGTTTTGGTTGCTCAATACTTGGTTTTTCTAACAAATTTTCAATAAAATTTAATAGAAAGGTGAAAAAAATATTATATTGACATAAAATTAATTTAAGAGGGAAGTCAAGAGGCCGTGTTAATAATATATTATGATTTAAATAATTTTAATATATAAATATGTGGGTATGAAAATTTAAAAACAGTAAAATAAATATTTTTATTATTTAATAAAAATATTTATAATCATTAATAATTAGAAAAAGTAGAAAGAATATTGACTTAAATTAGAGTGAAGTTAAATGGTTGTATTTATAAGTTTTATTTATTTATACTTAATTAGAAAAATTGTGTCGAATTTGGGATCTTACTGGATTGGGTCTATCATTCATATATATATATATATATATATATATATATAATTATTTATACGTACATTGTAAAATGAAATATTAAAAAATTACCATATTATCAATTTATATTATGGAAAATATATTTTTTTTACCACCTAACACTTGGGTTTGTTTGAATTTTATCATTCAACTTTTAACCGTTTTACTTTTGCCACTAACGTTACATTATTGTTAGAAAATTATCACTCTGTTAATTTTTTTCAGATTCTGTTAAGAATTAGCTGATGTAACATTTTAAATATGATATTAGCTGATGTGGCATTTTAAATATGATTAGGATTCTGACATAGCATTACATATTAATTAAAATGTTTAAAACTTAAAGAACATATATTAGTATTTATATATTATTAAAGTAAATAAATAAACAACATTTTCTTTTTTAGATCAAAGCCAAAAATGCACAATTCTTTGTTGTTCCACGAGTTCCAGTAAAGTTTTGATTTTTACCTCCATTTGACCACCACATCCCTATGCAATTTAATCTAAATCAAGGGTGTTGTCTTGCAATAATGAAGAGCTTGAAATATATAGAGAAAAATAATTGTTAAAAATACAGATTTGAAGAAAATAAATAAATAATATGATAGGGTGATTTGGGGGGAGAGTGAGGAGAAACTGAAAATGGAGAAGAAGAGATAAAGTAGAAACGAGAGGAGAGAGACAAGGAAAAAATGTGAAGAACTGAGAAAAGAGAGGAGGAATTAGAGGAAGCGGTGAGTGAAAAGGAGGAAAAGAGAAGAGATATGTTTTTTTTCCTGCTTTGTTAAAAGTGACGTTTGCAATTACATCGGTGACAAGTTCCAGCTAATTTGTTTTTCTCGCCCACTTTGTCTGTTTTGACATCACCCACTTTGTTCCTATTTTGGATTTTGAGGTGTTTCTTGGGTGAGATATTTAAACAAACACGTAATGGGATATTCTTCTGCAAAGCTTGTTGCATACAATTCACAAGGTAAAATATATATTTTTGTATCCAAATACACTTTTTCTATCCAAGCACAGACACAAATTTGTGAATTATAAATGGCAAGATTTAATCTTCATTCAAAATTTAAAGTAAATAAATTTAAAATTAAATTAAATATTAGGTGAGTATTTTATTATATTTTATTAATTTAGAAAATAGAATTGAATATTGATAGATAATGCCACGTCAGAATCCTAATCATATTAAATAAAGTCACATCAAATCAATTTTCCCCACTATATTATTATATTTATTCATTAATAACTAATATACAAGTATACAAGAAATAAGAATACGAAATGTAAAATTAATTAATGACTAATTGAATAGATGATATATAAGAGAGCAGTTATCTGTTTCCAATTGTCATAAAAAGCAAGCAGAAACTTAATAAATACTTTACAATAAATTAAAAAATATAATATAAGGAAGGAAAATATTAGAACATCAATATTTCGAATTTGTTTTTAAATTTTATATAATAAATATTAATTGAATATATGTTTTTCAAATTTGTTCCGAAATTTTATATGATATAAGTATTGATTAATTTTACATTAAATAAATTCTGATCCGTGTCCAATCAAAATTTACAAGATTTATTGTATACAGAATCTAATTGATAATTAATATTTCTAATTATGTAGATAATATATATGAGATAATCTGTAAAAGAAATAAAAATAATTTATATTTGAGATGGTATATTTTATTTTATATATTATTAATCTAAAAGTTGTACTTCTAATTCATATTTTTTCACAACTAAAAATGATTAGTAAAGTAAATATTAAAAGCAATAGATTTTATTTTAAAATTCAATATCGAATGTATATTTACACTCAAATTTAACTATTATAGAGAAGTATTTAACAATAAATATAATTAAATATTTAACGAAAACAGATACAATTAACTCTTCCTCGGTAACATCAAATCAAATGGCTTAAATTTCTAGAACCCAATTTGATGTTGTAGAGTACGTGGTAAAAGACAATCCATAGGGGAAATTGGAGTTTAAAAGAGAGTCATGTTTATATGTCATGGATATTTTAGATCTCATATATTGAAGTTACTTAGGTGGCAAAAGGAAGGAATCAAAATTGCTAAATTTTGGCTCCCTTCCAATATAATTGAAGTGTGTATCTGATTTCAAAAGTATATATATTCGTATCCATTATATATAACTACCATATTTATTATTTAGTATTATAATTTAAGAATTAATACAAAAAATATAATATATGAGACCACTTGATCAACTTAAAATATTCACTATTGGAGTGTATTTTACACTACAAATGTCAAAAATAATATAGAATAAAAAATTAATACTTATAATAATTTATCATTTTCTGTCTGTCATAGACTCTTCAACAAGGAGATGCTCTTAAAGCGTCCAAATTACGGTTCTCCGATTTTGTCAAGTGTGAGTGAACGGGGAAGGCCGGCCACTGTTGTTAGTGACTTCACTTGATCAAATTCATCTATAAGAATTTTCTCCCACTCTGTCTACATCTTGAATTAGACAAGTCATTTTTTTCCAATTTTATAATTCTGAATCTTTGATTATTCTCAAAGCTTTGTATTTTGATTTGTAGGATTCTTATATTGAAAAATAGAAAATTAAAAATACTCATACGCTAGTATGTAAATTGCTACAATATTTTAATATTATGAAGATAGATTATAAAAGTTGTTTTCAGTAGCCGGGAGACAGAATTATTAGAGGTAAATTTATC
The DNA here is from genome assembly GCA_032274865.1 of Eryngium alpinum. Classification (NCBI taxonomy): domain Eukaryota; kingdom Viridiplantae; phylum Streptophyta; class Magnoliopsida; order Apiales; family Apiaceae; genus Eryngium; species Eryngium alpinum. The sequence continues at coordinate 4,763,561 of JAUEJK010000118.1, forward strand.
GACTTTAATTAGTTGGCTAATTTTTGATTGGGCATATCCTTTGCTTTTAAATCTATTATGTAAGGAAAAATACTTTTAGTAGAAAGAGTATGCTCAAATAGTGTGTTTGACTTTACCAATAAGTAATTTATGTGTTAGAATTAATTTATAATATAACATTAAATATAATTATTAAAATAATAATTTATTTTAAAATTAAATAATTGAAATTAACTAATAAATATTATAAATATGAAATAGAGGAAGTATATAATAAATCTTAATTCATTAATATTAAATAATCTTAATATCATTATTAATCAAATCAATAAATAAAATTTCAGATCTCAAAACTGATTTTCATTGAAATATACTTCTCATATATATATATATATATATATATATATTGATCACGGACAATAGAAATAGAGTAATAAATTATTCAAAAAAGAATTTAAAAATATATCTTATCTTAAATTTAATTATGATAATTATTAATTTACTATAAATACAGAAAGTTTTAATTTTTGTAAATAAAATTTAATTTTAATTATATCATGTCAGATTTTAATATAAGCTTAAGAAAAAATTTGGACTAACTGACAATTTTTTCCTAAAAATAAGAAGGGAGTGAATATTTTACGCCAACAACATTAATTAATTATTGTGTGTGAACATTTGAGATCAGATTGCGGCTCGTGGACCATTGGTTGGTTTGAGCTTATACTTTTCTTATATTCCACAAAACTCAACTTGCTAACTAATGGTTCTAACCTAGCTTATCCTCTTTCAATTCATCCAGAAAAAAAAAGACAACAGAAGATTCCAGACTCATAATCAACATCCAATGTTCCTTTCTCCATGTGCTATATACTTTAATATTGTGGCGGCCCACATCTATCCTTTCAAAATTGTTCAAAGAAATACATGAAACTACTAGCTACTACCAGTACTATTTTTTTAATTTCTTCAACATCACCATTTCTCTGTTTGTTTGTTTTGAAGAATTTGACCTGAGATTGCTGCAGCAAGGGCTGCTTTGAAACTCGGGTCTTTAGTTAAAGAAGAAGCCATGTGATCTACCAAGAACTTTTGAAATTCGGGTGACTCTTCAATTCTTTTGTACTTCTTTTCTTCATTTGACTTGTTGGGTTTTGTTAGATCAAGTGTTATGGTTTTGTTGAGAGGTCCTGTCGAACATGCAACTGAACCAACAGTTGATGCTGCTATTCGGTTCGAACCCGAATTATTATTGGCTTCAGTTTTTGAAGGGTGTGGATGATTATGCTCCCCTTCATACGTTGCAACCAATATAGATTGATCCTCAATACTTCTTTGAACCTGGAAAAAGATAGACAACATTGTAAATTACAAAAACTCAGATGTTTAGAATTTTTGACCAAGTTGAGTAGTATGAAAACATGATTGTTACCTTCTTCTTGACAGGACAGGTAGGAGCAAAAGAGCACTTGAAATAAGCTCTAGGACAGGGGTTATCTCTAGTGACCTTTTGGCCATATTTCCTCCATTGATATCCATCCTTAACTATAAGGCCTGTGGTATCCGAAGGTTCGCTTCGCGTGTAAGTCCTAGAGATCTTAGCTTTCATGTGTTCTTGTCTTGCTTTTTGGAATGAAGCAGTGTCTTCATCACTTGAGCTACTCTCAATAACTGAATTTGTGTTAACTAACACTCCAACAGCTGCACTGTTAATGTTTTTGACAATGCTACTTTCTGTACTCTTACGCTTCTTGGACGAAGTTGTACTATCAGTAGTAGTAGTTGTTGTTTCTGGATTCTTGTTCATGTATTCCGTCAAATTGCTTCTCAAAGTATTGTAGTTCTCACACATGACAGTTAACATTTCTGTCAGCTTCTTGTTCTCTGCATTCACTCTGTTCAGTTCCTCAACTAGTGTACTCTAAACCACAGGAAATAGATATATATTTAGAAACTCATATATAAGATATCTACAAACACATACATAAGAGTACTACTGGATCACCAACCTGTTGATGAAGTACTGAAGTACTGTTTAATCCAAAATCAATGAAACTAGTTTGAAATTCTTGTTTCTGGAAAAATAAACAAGAAATAATTAGAAACCAAAACTTTCCGCACCATAAGAGTCAAAGTGATTAGGAGGAATATAATTAGAACATACCAGAGGAATATCTCCAAAGATCTGAGGAGGATTGGCATTAAGATCCAATGAAGTATTAACATAACTAGTATATTCCATAGATAGGCTTGGAGATGTGGTATTTTCTTTTCTTTTCTTTTATCAAACACTTGAGTGTGTGAGTCTTTAAGAACGCCTAAAGCTTTTGGATGAGATGGTTTGAAAGTAGGTAGTAGCTAGAAAACTAAAACTTAAGATGTAATTCAAGAAAGGGCAATATATATAAAAAGAAGTAGGTGGGAATGAATTGAGAAGAAAAATCTAAGAATTATCTGTCTCCAACTTGGTTAGTAGTAGGAAGTAAATAGGAAGGAGAGTAAAGAAAGAGATAAGGGAAGGTTGCATATATATACTTGTGGTATGTTTAGAGTTATATAATGTGTGTGTGTGTGTGTGTGAAGAATAAAGAAAAATTAGTAGTCCTCGTGAGATATTTTGTCGGGTTGGGTATGAAAACATTAATACAGTAGTACATAGATTTATGAATATAGTCAAAGTCAAGCCCGCCCTTCTCAGCGTATGTGGAATATATATATATAGTAACTTGCAAGTATATTGCATGGATATATAAATATATACTGTACATGTGCAATAGAAGTCTTTTGTTGACAAGAAAATCTTTCTTTTTGTGAGCATTTCTCCCACGTTGTATATAAATCACAGATGGAGTACGTAGCCTCTTTCCCTCATGAATGTATTGATCGTTTTTCTTGGTATATATATATATATATATATAAATAGTATTTTATTAAATATAATTATATTCTATATATAATAAACGTAAGGGACTTAAGCTTGATTTTAGTATTGATTATAAATAAATTAATTTTGATTTAAAAATTATTATATAAACATATAATATATAAAGCTAAAATAACTAAAAAATAATAGCTAAAAATCGTACATTCAGATTTCATCGACCTAGAAATCTGATGTGTGGTTGCCTTTCGCTAACCAAGGATGGAAACTCTGTGTTGATTTGACTACCGGCCCGAGTATTTGATGGGAAATTAGTATTAATAAAAGAACTTCTACTTTACCCCATCCAGACACATTCGTTACTTGAGGCTTGAATAATTGGGGAGATATTATGGGCCTATGGCTGATAAAAAATATGTTTTGTTTATTATTATCTCATGTATTCATCAGTCATCACTTTATGTGCCAGCACCATCACCTGAAAACTCTGAAGGATATCTCCAGGTGTTCCTTGATGGAGGGTTGAACCAGCAAAGAATGGGGTAGGTGCTGAAAGCCCGTGTTAACACTGATACTCTTAGAGTTTTGGTCCACATCGAGGTTTCGTCCACTATCACAGTCTTGGTCCACATCGAGGTTTCGTCCACCATTAAGGTCCATAATTCATATACAAATTTAATATATATATATATCATACTTATTTATTATATAATTTCTATCATCCGTTTTGTTGATGTTTTTCATTACGTGTTTTGTTCATGTTTTTCAATTGCACTATTCTTTTATTTGGATTTGTCGATTATATGAGTTAAGTTAGATCGGAGTTGCGAGGATAGTAAATTATACATAATGAAAGCTAATAGCATTGCACACATCTAATATGTGAATTAGCTCATGAGAGCAAATATCTTCCATAATATTGATGTTGGTGTTAGTTATAAATATATTAATTAAAATAAACTAAACTAAAATAAATACTAAATTATCTATCTACCTACAACATAAAAAAAAATCTAAGTACATAGACTTTGCACAATAGCTTGAGTCGAGTGCTCCCCTAGCCATGGTTAAACTCGTGATACGTCCATGAACAACAAAGTTGACTTATAATTTTTTTTATTAAACACCAATAAAGATCACAAAACTCTCCAACAATACCAATATCAGAGTCATTTATGTATTGTATTTTTGTGAAGAGAGAAAACACAAATACAAAACAGGGAGAAATTGATAATTTTCAATTTAGGGTTGGATCTGTATAATAAAAAATTAAATTCATATAATAAAAGATATAAATCTATTAATTAAATAAAAAATTTTATTAATTTAATAAAATATTAATTTTAAAAATATTAATTTATTAGATATTAGTTTAAAAATATTATATAATATTTTTTATAATATTAAATTTCATTATGAGAATAATATTCAGAAAGAATAAGATGTATTCTATTTTATCGGTTTCTACTTATATTATATATAATAATAATTATAAAAATTAATAAAATTAATAAAATACTTAAAAGAGACCGTGCAATTGCACGGGCTAAATAACTAGTATATTAAATATATACGAGCATGAATTCCGTGCTTTGTACGGATTAACTATAAAATTTTATAAAATAATATATTAAAGCTGATAAAATAATAAAATAATTAAAATATACTACTCTAAAATAATTAGTAAGATATATTTGGTGTTTGTATATCAAACAAATAGTTACTCCAAATTATTTTTAAACCCTAGATCAAAGCCACGAACTAAGGGTATATTGTTTGTAGTAATTTAAAACAGAATCAATAAAATTATTTTATAAAAACCACCAAAAAACACAATTAAGAAAAATCCTGTTATAGCACAAGAACAAAAATAGAACTTAAAACTTATTAAATTAAATCTGAAATCAAGCCAAAGTGCAGATAAGATGTGGATATTCAATATAAAATCTAGCATAAAATTAAAAAGAATCTTAAGTCAACTGTCACCAAGATTTAAAAAGTGATAGGGTTCACAGTAACAAAGCTAATATAAAGAATAAATGATTGTTATATTATATATTTATACGAAAGAAGAAGATCGAACGTAGAGGCGAGGTCGAAGAAAATAATTTTATTTAAAATAAATATGTAACTTATTATAAAGATTTTATTTATTAATATTAAAGTTTAAAATGAATAATTAAAATACTACGACGATAAAAAGAATTCATGTAATTTTATTTATGTTTTAATAATATAGTATAATATAGATTTGTATGTATAAATATTATAATTAATAACTCTACTAATGGTTATAGTCAATAAATTCCCGACTTTTAGAATTATTATAAGGATTAGAAAAGCTAAAACTAGTACAAAATTAGAAGAGTAGAAGAGAAATGAGTGATTATAAGAAAATGGACGGCGGGGCAGATGCAAGGTACCACATCGCTTTCCACAAATCGGTCCAGTCCAGCGTAACCACCCACTCTTGAGAAAAGTCATTACTACTTTTCATTGTATATTTGTATTGTATTGTATTAGTGTTTACTAGAAAAGAAGAGAATCGAGTGAACTTGTACTTCTGTTATGTTAATTAACCCCGATTATATATATATATATATGCTGTAGAAATGGATTGGGTTTCTTTAACATAACATAAAACAACTAATTTAAATTAAAAACAACAATAGATAGATAGATTTATAGACAGGTTGGTTCTCTTATACATGCGCAATTAATTAAAAGTAAAACCACCAGGTAGGAATTAGGAAGACAAAAGATTCCAATGGTCATTTGTTCAATTCACGTGTTTAAGAAAATTACTCCTATCTATTCTATAAATCAAAATTTTAACACATGCGCAACAGTATTCTTTTATGCAGTGTGTTTGGTTCGTCGGAAAGGAACGAGGCAAGAATGGAAGGAAAAATGAACTAATATTTTTATATGTATGTATAAATGTTCATTCCATTCATTCATTTATTTCTCTTGTGTTTAAACTACAACATATTCCTTCATGTTTTAAAATGAATAAGCATTTCTTCATTTCATCATTTTTTTCACAAGTTCATCTCAGAAAAAAAATTGCATATCCTCCATATTTTCCAACATCTCCTATCTAACCTTCTCTTTTACTCTCATTTCTCTTATATAATTTTTATTACATTCTCTCCTCATTCCATTCAAACCAACCAAATACAGTCTTAATTATATATTTTCGGAGCACGAATTAAGTGGTGCGTCTTCCGAGTTTAATTATTATTTTTATAAAATTGTTCAAATATGTTATTGTCTAATATATAGAAGAATTAATTATAAATTTTTATTTAGAAAAAAAGAAAAATAATATTGTAACAGCTGATATAAAATCTTATTTTCTGCACGAATGATTTAAAAATATTAATAATTCCACAAATATATAGAGTGTGGGTAATGTTGATAGGAGAATTCAAAGAGAATATGAGGACCAACAGGCTTCTAGCCTAGCGGTATCACCTTGGCCTTCTCAATTGAGAGGTCAGGGGTTCAAGTCTCTCTAGGGACAAAGTGGTGTGCATGAGTTTTCCAGAAATTAAAAACCTCAATTATAAATAAAATAAAAAAAAGAGAATATGAGTAGCTGACTGGAGGCGAATGGAATTCAAATAAATGGAAGCAGTTGTGGAGTGGAAAAGTGATGTCATGGATGAGGTGTATGTGAGCATGTAATAAATTACTTAGTTACTTGACCTGGAAACTGAATTCAACGTAAAGTTTAGCCTTGACCATAATTCTAAATCTAAATATAACTGTAAACTGCGAGGCGAGGACAAACTAATGACTGGTATACAAACTTGGCCGCCTCTCCTCCCTCCTGCATGCAATTCCACTACGTTTTCTATATCATATAACATAATCTTTTGTATGTAATTAAGTATAATTTTAAACAAAAGTTAATTTTGTTATTATTACAGACTTACAGTTGCACGCGGTAGGTAACTGTGTCTGTCCTAGTCGGGGAAAGGATCATTTACGATTAATCATAAATTAGAGATTAATCAAAAAAATTAATAGACACACTAACAAGATATAATTTAATAGAATTAATATAAAAATATATTTATTAAAATTTTCAAATATATTTTATCATTTAAAATAATATCTATTCATAAATATATTTATTTTATCAATAAGTATATAATAATATATAATATATTAAAATTATTTAGTTTAATAATTATTTAATAATTTATTTTAATAAGATATTAATAAAATTGACCAAAAATGATTAATCTAAAAATAAAATCGGTAGAGGACCTTCTAGCGATTAATCGGTTAAATCGGGGATTTTTAAAACACTGCATATAACTACAGTAGAACCTCTATACAGTAATATCCTTGGGACCGGAGAAAAATATTATTATAGAGAGGTATTTTTAAATAGAGGTGTACATATAAATTTTTTAAATATATATAAAATAATTTATATACATTATAAACACTTAAAATATATATTTATTTACCTTTTAAAA
>JAUEJK010000118.1:5157515-5173009 GCA_032274865.1 Eryngium alpinum
CTAGGATTAGGTTGATGTGGTTGAACGCTTGGCGTGTTTTTTGTGGGTGCCCCCAAAAGCTAGTGCGCGGATGTGATCCGTGCACTAGGATTAGGTGATGGGCTAGAACATTTGGTATGTTTTATAGGTGCCCCCCAAAGCTAGTGCGTGGATGTGATCCGTGCGCTAGGATTGGGTAGTGGGCTAGAACACTTGGTGTGTTTTGTGGGTTCCCTACAAAGCTAGTGCGCAGATGTGATCCGTGCGCTAGGATTAGGTGATGGGCTAGAACACTTTGTGTGTTTTGTGGGTGCCTCCCAAAGCTAGTGCGCATATGTGATCCGTGCGCTAGGATTAGGTGATAGCTAGAGATGTTACGACCTGACGGATACGTGGTAGCGTAGGATGCGGTGGGCGAAAAAGGGATTACTCGAAAGGTCACGCGTGTGGGGGTTGGCAACAAATGATGAGCGCAGAGACCTAGGTCACGCGTGTGTCGGGTCGCACGTGCGCTCGGTACTGATGAGTCGCCCCGAGTGGACACGTGGCAGCACCTGATTGGTTGCCAGTAATGAGGAGGTTACAAAGCTCCCTCTCTCCCCATTTTTCTTCTTACTTTTCAAATACATACTCTCAAAAAAGGCGAAATCAGTTGATTTTTGGAGGTGCTTGGATTTTAATTTTAAGGGCAGGATCTTGTCCGGTTTGTTACGTAGATCACTAATCTACAAACCAAATTTCAAGTAAGTGCGTCAATCGTTTATTTTTTGCGTTTTTAGTTTTGAAAATATTTATTTTTTGGGTTTGCAACTTTGCTTTGTTTTGCCATGTTTTGGTAGTTTTTTGGAATTGTATGTAGAAATCGAAAGTATGCATGATTGCGAACAATTTGAACTAAAAAATTTGCATTTTTAACTATTTCTGGGCAAGATTCGTTGTCGGCGCCGGAGAAAATGGGGCTTTTGGCGTCGAAATATGGGTAACTGACGGCGGTGACGGCGACGGTGTTCTTATCCGCCTGCCGCGCCTTCAAGTCCGCGCGATGAATGTTTTTATCCGCGCGGCTTGAATGACATAAGACTTAGATTTTGCGAGTGCTTACCCAACGCTCTACCTGTCCGTGGGTGTATATCCGCCAGAAGCTTTCTCTTTTAATGTTTGTCGTCCGCGCGTTAAATCGGGACAGCTTCCCGTTTATCCTCGCGTTGGAAACCTTTGTAGGTTTTAGGTGGGTAGTACAGTCTTCTGCGTGTGATACATCCTTGGTGTCGGACGTAATGGCCACATGGGCGGACAGGTATAAGGTTTTTCTAGAGATGCGCAGATCATATTCGTGCGTCTCCATGGTAGAGTCAGTTGTCCGACCGAGCATGCCATAATACTCCTTTATTTTTACTTGTCTTGGATATAATGGCTTTTTATTCGCGGATAATAGACAACTGACTTTGCTATGTATACTCTCTTCAGGTGTTTGCGTTTTGGCTTGGACCATTTCTCTTCCGAGAGGTGAACGTCCGCGAGACAGCGAGGGTCGTCCAATAACCAGGGCTGATCCAAGAGTGAAAACACAAGTACTGGGCGGATGTCGAACGCCGATTCGAATGCCCAAGAGGGCAATCCTTGTGCTTGTGCGGATGTCGAACGCCGATTCGAATGCCCAAGAGGGCAATCCCAAGGCTTTGGTTGACAACCCAGAGATATTGCCGGAGCAGATTCCAGTAGTTATTAAAGTTCTGTCCCTTTTGCACCAGCTTTAGTGGAGGGACATCGTGGCCAAACCAGCGGCCAATCATCCGCGCCATGGGGATGAAAGCGGATGGGACGTGTGGGGGCGGATATTATTGAACCGGCGCCTCATAATTTTGAAGAGATCCGCCCCTTATACTTCAAGTTATACAAGGACGAGTTGGAAGCTAAGGGCAAATTTGCTAAAGAATACGACAATGAGAAGCTCAGAAATGTATTCGGTCATTTAGCCTACGCGTCCAAGCCAATTATATTTGCAAAGGATGTTGAGGATGTCGTCCGCTCGACATTCGTTATTCCGTCGGGCTACGAATAGCGATATCCCACAGAGGATGAGAGGCCTTACAATTATCCGTCGGGCGGCTGGATCCCAATACCGGTGGAATTTTTCCGCCAAGGTTCCCGCCTTCCCATGCACCGGTTCACTTACAGCATCTTCAAGGATTTTCTGAAATGCTCATTCTGTCAGGTGGCCCCCAACAACGTGAGATCTATATCCGACTTTATCGCGCGATAAGCGGAAAAAGGGGTGGAGCCGACCTCGCGCCTCTTTTGGACGCTCCACTCTGTAGCCAAGACTCCTAACAAAGGGATTTACAATATTTTCTGGCGTTCGTTCGCGAAGTTTGGCGAACGATTGATGAAGATGCCAAATTCCTTCCGCACTTGGAACTTCGAGTACATTTTCATCCGCGAGAGGGGGGGGACTTGGCGTATCTGCCAAGATGGACTGAGAAAATAAAGTTCGAATCACAACCGGCTAACTTAGACGCTCGTGAGTTGCAGTTATACCGGGAGTTCGCAAATCCTTCCGACGAGATGTGGCCGGAAGACATTTTCTTTTATAAAGCCTTTCTGTACGAGTATAATTGTAAGTGTCGTGCATCCGTCTTTAATATTTGTGTAGCACGTTTCCATGCCTTTGATTAATTATTTATTTATATTGATCATCCGTCCATCTAATATTTTGCTTTATTTTTTGCAGTCTCTTTGGATAAGCATTCGTGGAACGATATGCTGGATCCCTCTCCAGCCGTTGTATAGACGGACTAAAGACTAGAGGGGTGACTGACAAAGGGAAGAAGCGTGCTTCCGAGGAGACTACCTCTTATGTTGGCAAACAGAAGAAAGCTAGGGCCCCAAGAAGAAGGATATGAGGTCTCTGGTTGACGAGGATCCAGATGCAGATGTCCCAGATCCGTTCGCTGGTAATGGAAGGATGGAAGCTGATCCGGATGTGGAGATCATTGGGGATGGGCACAACCCTCAGGTTCCGCCCACTTCATCTGTTCAGGGCCCTCTGGCGTCTTCCGGGAGTCAGCTGGTTCCCGTGGATTGGGAATCTTACCAACTGAAGGATGATGAAGTGGCTCCAGGTGTCTTAAAAGTCGGAGTTCGTCCGCGCCTTAACCACCTCACCGGTCCAAGTCCGGGCGAAGACTGCTGTTACTCCTTAGACGTCCGCACTTATGAGGGATGGCTTGCGGCTGAGAACGATGACGGAAAGACTTTGTATGATTGCTTGAAGTCCTTTGCCATTCCCCAAGATATGGCCAGCTATGCCATAATGGACGACAAGGAAATCGAGCGGACGCTCAAGGTCCAAGCCGAAAGGGTAAGATTTATCCGCGCGTAGTCTATTTTGTTTTATGTGATTATCTGCCTGTTGTATTGAATCGTGCTTCTTGAATGCATATGATGTCTATAGTTGGCGGCTCCGCGACCAACGGCTACGGTTAGAGTCACATGAGCGCGCTATTGATAAGGAGAATGAGGCCCAGAGACTGGCGGAAGAGCAAATGGGTTATATGAAATTTTCCATGGAGAATGCCCAAAGGGCAGAAAAGAAAGCTCTTGGTGAATTGTCCGCCAAGTCCCTGCTCCTGGATGCCCAGAACTCAGCCGTTGATGCTCTTCATAAGGAGCGGGAGGAGATGAAGGATGCTCTATCCGTGAAAGACAAAGAGATTGCCTAATTGAAGTCCACGGTGAAATGGTGAAGAACTTCTTACTCACGAACACTTTCAAGGCTGTTGTAAATAAAGACGATGGTCCTTCATTAGGGATGGGGTACGAGGCTTGTCTGCAATTCGTGGGCGAAGGGAATGTTGTGTCGTCCGAGGCTCACTCTCTACTGATGTTTATGGAGGCCGAATTGGCCAAGGACCAAGGAGATGAAGCTGATCTGCATGCCCTCACAGCTGCTGAAGGGTCGAATGTTTCTGCGTATGAGATTCTGATGGAAATTTTATATCCGGAAAAGCAGGCATCCGAGGCTGGGGAGGACTCGGAGTCTAGCAGCAGCGGCTTTGACTCCAAAGAGGAAGCTGCATTTCCAAAGAAGACGACGGGCAACCAGGGCTCCGCCAACGCTGAACAAAAAGATCAAGGAGACGTATCTAATCCGCCAATTGCTTGTAATGTTCTATTTATCTCTGGCCCCATGTCATGTAATTTGTTTTGCACATTCTTAAGACTTGTAACTAATTTATTGTTTTGATTTATCCGGGAGCCTGGACATACTAGTGATGTACTTTTGCTTAACTAATTATTCAAGTGTTCCTTTTGCTTCCGTGAGTTTATGTTTCTCTTTGATTTTGCCTTTTGTTCTTTCAACGAAATTAATGTTTTAAGCTAAAAGTGACGGATGAATATTAGTCTTAGTGTATCTGCGCCACCTTAACAGTTTGCCAAAGGCGTAATAATCCGGACCAACTCACTTAAAGTATTAGAGAGGTAATTTCGAATAAGTTGCCTAAGGCTTAATAAATTGGACCAACTCACTTAAAGTTTTAGAGTGGTAGGGTGTATTCGTGTGCTTAATTAGGCGACGAGTAATCACTTTTGAAAAAATTTATATCCGGGGATATGTATGTGTCCGAGCATTAATATGATCCTTGCGGATCTTAGACTTATATAAGTCCGGATGTTAGGGTCCGCACACCTTTCTTAGGGTAGCGAATGTCCCTTGGTAATGTTTGTAGGACTTAAGGGACCGTCATCCCTATGCCATCCGTGTGAGACCTGGTGGTCCGAGCTCGGGGAGCTTGCATTTTTTGATTGTAAATTGGTTGAATCCCAAGATGGAACTGAGACAATAATGTGCTCCAATAGCGGCCAGACCCAAGATGGGCGGACCAATTGATAACTTAGCAACAAAACATGAAATATACATAGCCTATTACAAACTTACCAAACAATGACGCCTTATAGATTGGCAAAGTGGATACAAAAAGATATTACAAAAGGACTAGGCCTTAAAAAGCATAGGGGTAGAACTTGCGAAGTCTAAGTCCGTGCAAGTATTGGGGATCTTTGTGCCATCCATACGTTCGAGCTTGTAAGTACCCGGATGTATGAACTTTGTCACCTTGTAGGGACCTTCCCAATTGGCGGATAGCTTTCCTTGGTTGGTATGCTCAGATACCTCTGTTGCTCTGAGGACCAAGTCACCTTCAGAGTATTGCCTTGGCTTTATTTTTTTACTAAAGAAGGCTGTCGTCTTCTTGTTGTAGGTAGCCATGCGGACTACTACTTGGTCACGGAGCTTATTAAGAAGCTATATATTAGTTCTCAATCCGTCCGGGTTTGTGGCCTCCAAATAGTTGATAACCCGGAATGAGGGGAAACTAATCTCAATAGGTATGACTGCCTCCGTGCCATATCATAGTTTGAATGGTGTTTCCCCGGTGGTTATCTGTGGGGTTGTCCTATAGGACCATAGTACTTTGGGCAACTCTTCTGCCCACTTGCCTTTAACATCAAACAACCTCTTCTTCATGCCACGGACAAGGCTTCTTTTGGTGATCTCGACTTGTCCGATGCTCAATGTTGAAGTCTGCCAAGAACTCTTGGAAGTGGCCGCTGATGAATTGCGGCTGTTGTCATAGATGAGGACTAAGGGGACCCCGAATCTGAGTATCAGTTGTTCGTAGAAGAACTTGCGGCAGTCCGGCTCTTTAATGTTGATGGCCACAATCACCCACTTCAGGCGGCCAGGAGCCAAAGAGAATGACCCCATGATATCCAATCCCCACATTGCAAAGGGTACGAAGGAGATGATCGAGGATGGAGGCACCGGGGCTTGCTTGGGCACGTTGCTGTAGAACTGACATTGCTTGCACTTCCGGGCGTAGTCAATGCAATCCTTGAAGAGAGTAGGCCAGTAGTACCCTTGCCTTATGATATTGTACGCGAGAGACTCCCCATTTATGTGATCTCCGCACATTCCCTCGTGGACTTCAGACATGCAGAAAGTCATTTCATCCGCGCCTACACACTTGAATAGCGGATCATGGAAGCCCTTCTGGTATAGGACTCCATCTAGGAGGCAAAATCTGGCTGCCTTAGCCTTAAGCGCTTTGCCTTCCTTGCGGTAGAATCCCGTTGTCCAAGTATTGAATGTACGTCGTCGTCCAATTGGTTACTTGATTGATGTTTAACACTTGGAGACTTTCCTCGATGCTCGGTTGCTCCAAATGCTCTAGGTAAACTGCCCCTTCTAACTTCTCAAGATTTAAAGTGGCCAACTTGGAGAGGGAGTCAGCTATGATGTTGTCCGTGCGATCTACTTGTTGGAGATGAAAGCTCACAAAATCTAACATTGCTTCCTTTGCCAACTTCTGGTAGCGGATCATGATGGGATCCTTAGCCATATACTCCCATTGCAATTGACGGACTACTAGCTGGGAGTCGTTGTAGACTTGGAGATGCTCCACTTTTAAGTTCTTAGAGAGACGGAGGCCGGCCAAGAGAGCCTCATACTCTGATTGATTGTTGGTGGCCTTAAACTTGAAGCGTAGTGCTTGTTGGATAGCGAAGCCGTCGGGGCTTGTCAAGATGATCCCAGCTCCGCTCCGCTCAGCTGTGGTCGATCCGCCCAGAAAGAGTTGCCAAGATTCCGACAATGCACACTCTGAGGGGAGGATAAGTGATCTGTGGGTACCATGGATGGAGGATCCGTCCACTGCGGCGGATAAGGTTCTGGAAACGTACACTACATGATGAAATCAGCTAAGGCTTGGGCCTTGATGGAGGTGCAAGGTACATAGTCCAGTTGGAATTGGCTAAGCTCCGTAGCCAAATTCACGGTCCGTCCGGAGATATTCTGCTTGTAAAGGATCTTCTTCAGAGGTTAGTCCGTGACCACCTTGATCTCTCTTCCCTGGAAGTAACGCCTTAGCTTTTGACTGGCCATGACAAGGGCGAAGGCAAACTTCTCTAGGTTGGGGTACCTTGTCTCTGCGTCCTTGAGGACTTGACTTGCATAATAAATCGGTCGTTGCTGACCGTCCACCTCGCGGATGAGGGCAGCACCTATAGCTAGTGGCCCCGCCGAGAGGTAAATGAATAGGGGCTCCTCGGGGAGCGCCTTTGTGAGAGCAGGGGCAGAGATGAGGTAGTGCTTGATTTCTTCAAATGCTTTATGGCACTCGTCCGTCCACTGGAAGGACTTAGAATTTTTTTTCCCCTTTGAGGATCTCGAAGAAAGGAAGGCAACGCTCGGCCAATTTAGAGATGAATCGACGGAGGGCTGCCAACCGTCCGGTGAGCTTTTGCACATCCTTCTACGTCCGTAGAGCTTTCATTTGTAGGACGACCTTGATTTTGTCCAGGTTAGCCTCTATTCCTCTGTTGCTAACCAAAAATCCAAGGAACTTTCCCGTACCAAGTCCAAATGTACACTTGACCGGGTTAAGCTTCATCCCAACTACGCGGAGGTTTTCGAAGCACTCATTGAGATCGGCAACGTGGGATTCCACGATTACAGACTTCACTATCATGTCGTCAACATAAACTTCCATGTTGCGCCCGAGCTCTGACTTGAAGATCTTGTTCATGAGCCTTTGGGAGGTGGCTCCAGCATTGATGAGTCTGAAGGGAATAAACTTGTAGGCATACACCGCTCTGTAGGTGATAAATGAAGTCTTGGGGATATCTTCCGGGTTCATTGGTACTTGGTTGTATCCCGCGAAGGCATCCGTAAAGCTGAGCATGGTGTGGTCGGATGTAGCGTCTATAAGTTGGTCGATGGTAGGTATAGGGTAGGAATTATTGGGGCAAGCCTTGTTGAGGTCCGTGTAGTCTACACAGATTAGCCACTTACCATTTGGCTTCTTGACCATCACTACATTAGCCAACCACTCCGCATAATTGATCTCGAATATGATGTCCACGACTAGGAGCTTATTTACTTCCTCGTCGATTGCCTCCTACCTTTCGGGGGCGAACACCTTTCTCTTCTGCTTGATGGGTTTACAATTGGGATCGACATCAAGTCTATGCATGGCCACAGATTTATCAAGGCTTGGCATGTCAGCCGCGGACCATGCAAAGACATCCGCGTAGTCACGGAGGAGTTGAATAAGTTCTTCTTTGACAACATGTTGTAGCCCCCTCCCAATGTTTATTGTCTTCTTAGAGTTTCCCGGTATTAGCTCGATCTTTTCTGTATCTTCGACCGCAGACGTCTCTCCTTGTGTGAGTACTCATTGTTTCAATTACCATTGCTCCAAGTCGAGGTAAGGTACTTAGTACCTAATTGTCCGAGTGTTCGATGTCCAATCAGGTCTAACTTCTTGTCCGAGTACGGACCTAAATGTTGGTGATGATTGAATGTCAACTTGTTCGAGGGTCAAGTTGAGTACTAATCACCGCCAATCGGAAGAGCTGGTGGAGAGATTGGGGGAGGCCCTCCTTCTACCGCTAAAATGATAACACCCAACCTCGTTTGGGTCCACTTTCCTGTCCGCGGGTCGCCTTGGATCCGGGTACGGGTCTTCGAACCTACAAAACAATGTCGCGCGAAGCCTTGCCGGCTCCGGGACACCTTTGGCGAAAGAGTAAGAACTCCGGTGGGAAATTCTAGAGATAAGGCAAAACAAATACCGAATGAACATTAGTAAATTTTGTAACCCCTTCACCGTTGAGGGTGAAGGGGTATATATAATACATGCCCACGTGACGGCATGTGCCACCCCACGTGGGTGATGTTTGACAGAAGCCATGCGTGATTCATGTGACCTGAGGTTACTTCTGCTATGAGGTGTATGTGAGGTAGGGGGACATGTCCGCACGTTCCAATCCGAGCCACGGCCGTCCGCGCGTACGCCTGCGCGGCTTGTCCGTGCGTCAATTGTCCATCCACGCGGATGGTTCTTGATTATGGTATTAGTATGTTGGCCCATGAGACTTGTTGGGCTTGGTCTGACTCGGCTCAATGCAGTGACTTGAATTCTCACTTGGGTTTCAAGTGTTGGATTGGGCTAAGGATATCAAATTTGAGCCCTTAGCGGATTGAGCCTATCAATAAGTATATAATATTAACTTGTAATAAATTGAAAATAATTATTTATTCGACTCAAAGATAATATTTAAATATTTAATTAACGATTTAAATATATATTTAAATTACTTTTATAAGAAAGTACAGATTGAGGTCTGAATTAAATAGGTTAAAAAAATCTTAATATTTTAAATTACATATTATATTGAATCAATTTCAATACAATGTTATATTTATTATTATAATTTAACATTTAAAATAAAAAATTCCATTTTAACGTTAAAATATAAGATAGATTACAAAAGATTTATAGTGTTATAGTATAATTAAAAAAATTATATAATATAAAACATAATCATATATATTTATATTTAGTTCTATATAATATAATATAATTATATTTAACTTTATATTGTACTATAATTATTTATTTGTGTTAATTTTTATTTTATTATTATTATATTTAATATTTTTAAATATAATTGGATAATAATATAATTATACGACTAAAAGTGGGCACGCATAGGCGGCTCTAGTCGGCGAAGGAACCATATAGCGATTAACCGGGAAATCGGAGATTAATCGGATCGTTAATCGGATATAATTTAATAATATTAATATATTATAATATAATTTTATATATAAATATATTTATTTTAATTTTTAAAATAAAATTTTATTATTTTAACTAATATTTATTTATAATACATACTTATTATTAAATATTATATAATAATATATGATATATTAGAAATTTTTAATTAAATAATTATTTTAAAATTTATTTTAATAATATATTAATAAAATTGGTAAAAAAAATTAATCAGAAAATTTAATTGGTAAAGAGATTAATCGAATGATTAATCGGTTAAATCGGGATTTTTAGAACACAGAATACATGTAGTAAATTAAAAGGCCCTTGTCCTCCTTGCAGGCGTTCCGTACCGACGCCTTGACCCATTTAGGTGTCCAAACTTGGACAATTTGGGATCGCATCTACTACGTCGGCCCGATATCTGCGGAATGGCTGCAACAAAGGACACTTTCTTCTCCATCACCAATAAGCCAACAACCAGTAGGAACAACATATACAACCTACAGTGTGCGTGTGTGTACCTTATTATATAACCGTGTGTGTGTGTGAATTGGTGAAACAAAGATGCAATTGACTTGGAAAAAACACCTATTCTTCCTTCATTCTTAAACTTTAAGCAATCTTTCTTATAAATAATTACTAGATTTGAGCTATACATCCACCAGAAAGGGCAACCATTCCTCTCACTCCTAATTTCTTCCAACTCCAAATTCTTTTCAAATCTGAAAACAGGAAATAAAAATGAAGTTCTCTGCGCTTCAACAGAGCTACCTCAATCGCCGGAGCAACAGTTTCCGAGGATCCTCGCCTTTAGACTCCGGCGAAAACCCTATCAAATCTCCGCTCGCTAATTTCTGGTTGGTGTTTCACGCTCTATGCTGCTTAATCAGCTTAATACTTGGTTTTAGATTCTCTCGTCTTATCTTCTTCCTTCTCTTCTCCACCACCACCACCACTACCACCACAATCTACACTACCACGCCCTTTCGCAGGGCTGCTACTATTGTAACTGCTGGAAGAACACTGCCTTTCTCAACTTCGCGATTGAATCTGGAAACTCCTGCTAATCAAACCACCGTGCCTACTAGTGGTGTTGTGGTTGGACGGCACGGGATCTTAATACGCCCGTGGCCGCATCCGAATCCTGATGAAATTATGAAGGCTCACAAGATAATTGATAGAGTTCAGAACCAACAGAGGCTTGAGTACGGTGTTAAAAACCCTAGAACTATGATTGTCATTACTCCTACTTATGTACGGACATTTCAGGCTCTTCATCTTACTGGTTTGATGCACTCGCTTATGAGTGTTCCTTATGATCTAGTGTGGATCGTCGTAGAAGCTGGCGGAATCACCAATGAGACAGCCTCGCTGCTAGCTAGGTCTGGGCTTCGGGTTATGCACATTGGATTTGATGAGAAGATGAAGCTTTCGTGGGAGGATCGCCATCGGATGGAGGCTCGGATGCGAATTCGTGGACTAAGGTAGATTAGTTTTTTATTTGTAGTGCAAGTACTGTGAGCTTTAATGTAGCATTGTTTGTTTTTAATGTTAGTAGATTTTGTTATGGAGCAGAGTTGTTACAGATGAGAAATTGGATGGAATTGTGGTGTTTGGGGATGATAGTAATATGCATAGTATGGAGCTTTTTGATGAGATCCAAAAAGTGAATGCTATTGGTGCTGTTTCAGTTGGTATTCTTGTTCATTCAAGTAACTCTGATGAAGAACTCTCTGCAGTTCAGAAGACAGCCGAAGGTAATAAATCAGATTTACCAATTCAGGGTCCGGCATGTAATTCCTCGGAACAATTGGCAGGTTGGCATACTTTTAATTTGTTGCCATATGCCATGAAGAGTGCAAAGTATATTGGTGATAGGGGATTTGTGCTGCCAACAAAGATGGAATGGGCTGGCTTTGTGTTGAATTCCAGGTTGCTATGGGAAGACACAGCAGATAAGCCGGAATGGGTTAAGAATTTGCACGCTGTTGTCATGGGAGAAGTTGATACTGAGAATCCACTGTCTATATTAAAAGATCAATCAGTGATAGAGCCCCTCGGAAGTTGTGGTCGGAAAGTTATGTTGTGGTGGCTTCGCGTAGAAGCACGCGCTGACAGCAAATTCCCAGCGGGGTTAGTCCTTCATACTTACTATTGCTACATTAACAATGTCCTTATCACTGCTATCTTTGCTTTAGTTAGATTTAACACGTAGAGTCATTGTTATGTATCTCCTTGGATGATATATTATGTAGCTGTTGCCTTTTGGACTGAAGTCTGACTAGAGCTAACCCATGTAAGGTTGTTGCTATACTTGGTAGCACAAGTGCCAAACTACTACTACGATCCAAACAGATCCGACTTTAGATAGATTAGAAGGAAGACACTTATGTGGTTGGGTATTTTGTGTTATAGGAACTTAGCTCATAAGATAGAAGTCCTCGTAAAAATTTGAGGGACTTGCTGTACCTTTAAGAGTACTGTAAATATAGATCATTTCTTCCTTCACAAGTGTGAAGGTACTATAATACTATTCCTTCCAGTTGCTCATATAAAAGAAGTAATTCGCTGTATTGGTGATACTTGCCTCTTCTTCGGTGTAGTGGGTGTATCTAAAGGCCTTAACATTACCTAGATGAGCCATCTGATGAGGGATTTTCTGAGTTTTGGCTCTATGATGTTGTTGCACTGTAGAAAACTTTGCAGCTTATATTACAAAAGCATGTCTGCCAAAAACTCACTTGCCGTAATTAAAGTTCCTCAAAATTATTTACCTGGTTGTTTAATTGTAAACCACAATAATATTGCAAAAGTCAAATTACAAGAAGCTCAATTACTAATTGTGGTATGTGCTCCTGAATACCGTTCCCATAACGTTGAGCACTGTATACATTAATAGTAGAAATTCTTTTCATTACTTGTGTAGTAGTAAGATCTGGCATGTTTATAATTGAAAGGGATCCTTCTGCAGTTGTAAATGAGTGTAAATTATTCAGCCACACATGATTGTTTATGTTTGAATAGCTTCTATTGCTATCACAGCGGCATCTTGACTCTTGAGTCACAATATAAATCATCAGTGGCACCAGTCTTTCCAACATCCAACCTATAACAGGTCTCATCCTTCCTTCCTCTGAAAATTCTCAAAGCCTTGTCAAATCTACTTCTCGTATAATCAACCCCTCCACAACGTTGGCTTCTAATATTACCATCTGGCATGGTCATTGAGTATTTAGAATAATATTTTATGTTGCCAGTGTTAATAACAAGGTTGAGATTGTGTTCCCGCATTCCAGGCATAGACAGGAATATTGAGAGAAGTGACCTGTAGATGCCAACCCTGTTGCTTTCATTGCTGACTCTGAGGAATTCATGATCTTTGCACTCCGTGACCTTGTTGCAAAGTGTCTGTCTAGTATCGCGAGGTTTTTCGTGCTTTTTAAGGTTATGCATGTTGAGGAGGACTCTAGTTTTATAGGGGTGGATACTTCATATTGAGGATCTGTGTATAGTGGAGGGTACATTACTACATTTAAGCCTGCAGAAGAATACCTCTTTCCATGGTGGGATAATAGTGTTAAAGATGTGAATGGACAGAAAACATGAGAGCTAGGAACACTTTACGTTGCAAATAAGTGAAGAAAATGAAAAAATCATATTCCTAGTTTTAGGAAGAGGGAAAATCTGGTACAGAGTTTTTGGTGTATCTGACAAGATTTTATTCCTTTACTTGACTCTCTCTGCAAAAGTTGTTTAACTTTTGGTCGACACTTTTGTACCCAGAATAATGACCAACAAACAGCTAATAAGGAACTAGAGATGTAAACTCCTCCCTGGTTTTAGTTTTAGTTTTTCCACTTTTGAGTGCAATAACAACTTTTGTGTCCAAGCTTATTTAGTTTGCAATCGGAGTTTTACTCCATTTTCGCACTTAATTGCATCTCTCAAAATTCTAGCCTCCTTTCCCAGTGGAAGGGTGCCTCTGCCCTCTCTTAATGCATCAATTTTCATCTGTCAAACGAATCATGGTTGACACTAAGGTACCTTAGGTGGTGGAAAAGTATGAGTGAACTACGCAGTCCCTACATGTAGGGGTAAAAACGAGTCGAATATTTTCGATTACACTTGTGGTCATATTCAGATCATTTTCTTCTATTCGAGTTCGGATTCGATTCAAATTCGTATTAACTCGAATATGAATTACTCACAAACTTTAATTATCAAATCCGAACCGAATACGAGCTACTTGTGAATCTTAATTGATTGGTTTGAATTAATCATTTTGCCCGAATATATGAGTCGAATATTCAAGTAGTTATATTCATAATTAAATTATTGAAGATGTATAACTTGATATAAGTGTAAATATTATTTATTATTATTAACTTAAATTATTTTATTATTCATGCTTTTGAGTATACATAAAATATTGGTAATTTATTTTGCACATTTATGTAATAAAAATATAAAATTCAAGTAGAATATATTCGATTAAATATATATTTGAGTACTCCCAAGTAATTGAGTATTTGAGTTATTCGAGTTATTCGATACAGAATATGAACGAGTAGTATAGTGATCGAGTAGTATAGTGATCATGTTTGGTTCATATTATACACTGAATAATAAATATCCTCGTATTTTTACAAATTCGACTCTCATTCATATTCTTTCAAGCTGAATTTAATTCGATCACGAGTTGCTCACGGTCATTTTCGCCCCATCTATGTGTAGATTATATAGCTTTTTTCTGTCTTGCTCTTACAATACGCATGTGACTGGAGGATTAACCTTCTCTGTTATCCAGCATGTGACTTGAGGACTAACCTTCTCTGTTATCCAGGTGGATTATCGACCCTCCATTAGAAGTTACTGTCCCATCTAAACGTACACCATGGCCCGATGCTCCTCTGAAACTGCCTGCTTATGAAAAATTAACCTTAATTGAAGAGAGCAGTGAGAAACATGCAAGAAAATCACGAGCACCCAGATCAAAACGCAGTCCTCGGAACAAGAGAAAACATGAAGAGCGAAGTGCTGACACACACATTTCTGCAAGCAACACCATTGAGAAGTTTCCTCAAACCTGATATGGTATCGAAGAACTGCCCTCCTATGTGCATCTTGCAACCGTGAGCGAGCAACCAACTCGACCAATTCAGAGTCGTGTATATGCTGTCAACCAAGTAAATAGGTGACGTCGTGTTGAAATATGCCTGCATTTCTTTTTTCACCCAAACCACGGTCCACATAGTTTTACGAATTTTTTTATTCCATTGGCTTTGTTAGATCAAAATTGTGTTATTGTTCATAGGGTATCTGGTATGTCATGCCAACTACAGCTGTTTCCTCTTAAGGAAACATGTGATCAGCCTTCCCTACGTATACAGTTATACCCGATATCCAGAGGTAGATATAAGAACAACATATTTGTGAAAATCATTCTATTACCTTTTTGTAGTACGATTTGTTCATTCATAAAAGATGGCTCAGATAATTTTAGGCATACCGCATATACAGTGTATATCTGTAAACGAAGGTACAAACAGTTACTGTTTGTGCAATAAAAGTTGGACCTGACCTACAATAAAAGTTAGATCCTAATAACTTAGAGTAATATATCCGTGGTTGAATTTGTTAAAAATTTTCGATACGGTACTGTTGTTTTAAAATTTTATATCTATGGGCGGTGGCTATAATTAGCTTCCGTGTTTTAATAAAGTGGCTGTTGTTAACTTTTCACTTTTTCACTTAACAGCGTTAACAGTGTTATTGAGTAAATTACATTTTGAATGCTTAAAGAATTTTATTTTTATACTTTAATACTGTAATTTTATTTTGTATTTAAATATTTTTAAAATTACTTTATATTTTTTATTTTATTTTATT
>JAUEJK010000118.1:5325663-5345694 GCA_032274865.1 Eryngium alpinum
TGGCTTTTCATTCTCAATTTGTTAAGATTAATTTCCATATTAAGCAATTTGTATTAACTTTTTAAAAATCAAAATTCGATAAACAAACAGTCACATTTAGCTTTTATAAAAGCAAAAGCAGAATCAGATTCTAGAAATCAGAAGTAGAAGCAGAAGCTGTAAAATCATAAGTTGAAACAAACAGGGCCAATATAAAGAGCACGAGCCACGAAGTAGTGGCTGTGAGCGCTGCTGGGTTGGGTTGGGTTGGGTTGGGTTGTTAAAGATTTTTACAAGGCCAAGAAACGGCCCATATAATCCAACTTCTACTTACCGGGGGTGTTTGTCTAACACTTATAAGTGGTTGCAGCTTATAAGCTGAAAAAAGCACTTATTTGGTGCTTTTTTCAAGTTTTTTTTATAAGTGATTTTCTAACTTTAAGTTAAACTGTTTGGATGGGTTTAAAGCTGACTTATAAAAAAACTTGAATAAAAAGCACCAAATATATGCTTTTTTTTCAGCTTATAAGCTGCAGCCACTTATCAGTGTTACCCAAATAGCATATGTGCCCGTTTGGGCTATCTTAAAATAAGTTACTTATGACTTAAAGATAATAAGTTGATTTAAAATAAAAAGTTAAGTGATGAGAAATTATGTTTGGGTAATTACTTAAAAGTTACTTATAAGGTAACTGAGCGTTTGGTAAATATAAGTAACTTTTAACTTATAAATCATTTATAAATTATATAGATGTTTAGTAAAACAGAACTTATAAATTGAAAAAAATTAAAAGTAATTAATTTATCAGTAATAATAACAATAATTAGGGAACTGAAAAATATATTAGCTAAAGCCAATATTCTAAAAATTCTCGATTTGATAAATTAATTCTCCGATTAATCGTTAAAAGGTCTTCTATCAATTAAATTTGTTGATTAATCATTTTTAGTTGATTTTATTAATATATTATTAAAATAAATTTTAATATAATTATAAAATTAATAATATATAATTTATTATATATTTTTAATAAAACAAATATTTATTATGAATATATATTATTTAAAATAATAAAATTATATTTGAAAATTTAAAATAAATATATATTATAAATAATATATTTTACTTTGAAAATCATAATCAAGCGTAATTCTTTAGTCTTTTCATACCCAAAGACCAAAGTAAATAATATATACATACACAATCATATACACATACACAGTTCATATAAATTGAAAGTTGACTTACCTAACTTTTTATTATGAACCTTATAAGTCCATATAAGTTTCATTTTCATTTTACCCAAACAGCATAAAAATAACTTTTAAGTTATGCCGAAAAAAATAAGCTAGTTTTCTGAAAGCCAAACCGGCTCTATATACTTGTAGTAGTGTAGTTGTGCCTCCCATGCACCCCACCTTCTTCTATTTATTTTATTATATAGAATAGGATAAATTTATAAATTTTGTGTTTTCCATTTGGACTACTTCATTCTGTGTACCAAAGTTTGCGTGACCACTATGGCTGCTCAAGTTAAAAGTGTTACATCATTTTACTTTAATTTTCCCGGTATTAGTTTTCTTTAACTAGTGGGTAACAGTTTACATTAAAATAATATTATACATATCAGATTGTTATTAGATAATACTAATAATAATAAAATATTCATATTAATAATATTATTGGGACTAAATGAATTTATTAAAATAATTAGTTATCATTTTTATTGAAATCTAAATATAATATATAAAATATTTTATAATCTATTTATTTATCTTACAAAATCTAAATAGAGGTTAAAAAAAGTTATTTTTTAATCAAAATTGTTAATTTATTTAATTATTTAACAAATTAACCGTAACATGTATTAAATAACTATAACACTTATATCGAATAATCAAAGATAAATAATTAGAAAATACAGAGCGATTTTATAATACCAGTTATGCGTTAATAATAGTGTTAAGAATAAAATGGATCCAATAATAGTGTTAAGAACAATCATCATTAATCGTATATTGTCAGATAAATCAAATTACAAAATTGAATTAATTTTTTAGACCAAAATCTAATCTGCTTGCACACATTTTCACATGCTTGAAAAATTCATTAACCAAAATTTTCTATTAAGAAATATTTTATTTTCAACCCAAAATAGTTGACATACATGTGTATGCGTGGAAGAAACCAAAGGGAGCAGTTAAGATCGAAGGCGGCAACATTCAAAAGATTTTCTCCTATCAACTATGTTTAACTTTTCAATAGATACAAGAGTATTATTACAACTCCAAATGGCAGGCCACATGTATATATTTATCTACCTTAATTACCAATTTCATTCTTCCCATTTCTTCAGCTTAATTTGTTTATTGATTATCAATGGGTGCCTTCAAACTCTTGGTACGGGTGTGGTCTATTTGGATAACTGTGAGCCTGATTATGATATTAGGTTCAGCACAATTAGTACCAAATTACTACGCTAATGTGTGTCCCAACGTCGAAAGCATTGTCAAGAAAGTTGTTCAGACTAAAATTCGACAAACTTTTGTTACAGTCCCTGCAACTCTCCGTCTCTTCTTCCATGATTGTTTTGTCCAGGTATGTATATATAGATACCGACTCTCTTTATTTACAGACTCTCTTAATGAAAATATACGCATGCATTGATTCATGCATATGTATGTTCTGTAGGGTTGTGATGCTTCGGTGATAATAGCATCTTCAGGGAGTAACACGGCAGAAAAAGATCATCCGGACAATCTGTCATTGGCTGGAGATGGATTTGATACGGTGATCAAAGCTAAAGCTGCGGTTGATGCAATCCCAAGTTGCAGAAACAAGGTCTCTTGCGCTGATATTCTAGCCATTGCCACCAGAGATGTCATCACCCTGGTACGTTATTCTTTTCTACATTTCTACAGCAGATTGTTATAATGTATCTAACTTTAGATATTTTAAGTAAAGAAACGCATTAACATATGTGCATTTTGGGTAACCTAACATGAAGCAGTCAGGGGGACCGTCGTATACAGTAGAGTTGGGAAGGTTAGACGGGTTAGTATCGCTTTCTTCAGACGTGAAGGGGAAGCTGCCAAAGCCAGGCTTCACTTTGAATCAACTCAACTCTCTCTTTGTTGCAAATGGATTGACCCAATCTGATATGATTGCACTCTCAGGTACACCTACATAACAATCCATGCATTACTGTTTACCCTTATCTTGCGTCTCCATTCAATTCCATGACTGAGTCAAGTTTGTCACCTTCCACTTGGACTTGCTCTAATATCCAGACTGCCCACCCACTACTAATATTACACATGGCATGTACCCTCCTTTACTGAGCTCCAAATAATTTAACTATCACTGCCCATAACCACGTAATATCTTTTAATAGTATTTAATGATTTCAAATAATAGCTAAATAGTAATGAATACAAAATACTTATTGTGCTAAGAAAAAATCGAGACTAAATCTTAGAATGTACCTCTTCAGCTGATGATAATTTAGAATCATGGTAGAAGCCAAATTCGTCTGAGCCCCATTTTGTAGCTTCTTTCTTAAACTGTTTTGCAAGTTTATTTCTAATGACGTCCATCTGTAATGTCACATACATAGCTTATTAAGAGAAACAACGTCTTTATTCTTATACGATCAAATACTAATGCATAAACTGAATTCTGATATGTCAAACATGGCTTACAAAAAAATATTGAAAACATCTTTATCCTTAAAGGATATATACTGATGCATATGTTGAATTCTACAACAGACTTCTCCAAATATACCTAATTTGATGTATCCACCAATTACTTTGGAACAATTTGAAAGAGGACAGATAGGGTAGTTGAATTACATTAATTAGATCTTCTGTTTCTAGAAAAGGAATTGAGTTTTATTAAATTATTGGTATTTGCTGAGAAAATATATTAATTATTTTGCTTTACTCGTTTGTCCTCTTATCTTAGCTGCTCACACATTGGGATTCTCTCACTGTGATCAATTTGCAAACCGGATTCAGAATCCAGCAGACCCCACTATAAACAAGACCTATGTGACTCAGTTGCAGTCAATGTGCCCCAAGAATGTTGACCCAACCATAGCCATAAACATGGACCCGAGCACCCCAAATATATTTGATAATGCTTACTTCAAAAACCTACAGCAAGGGATGGGCCTCTTTACTTCTGATCAAGTCCTCTTCACAGATTCTAGATCCAGGCCCACGGTTAATCTATGGGCTAGCAACTCAGCAGCCTTCGAACAAGCCTTTGCTATGGCAATGACAAAGCTGGGCCGGGTCGGAGTCAAAACAGGAAAGAATGGAAACATAAGACGTGATTGTTCCTCATTTTAACTAATAAGTGCATGTGTACCTGTAGTGTTTTATCCTAGTTATATGTCAAATGTTGATGGAAACTCGATCGCCCTAGATAGACAACTACATAGAGGGAACAGATTTCGCATAATGTTTTGTGCTACATCTGGACAGAAGCGACTAATAGTCATAGATCATATTATTAACAGACTTGTTGACCAAAAAACTCTAACAATACCACCCTACCATATAAACAAGACACAAGTAGTTGGCTAAATCAGAATTCAGAAAGAACATGCGAAACTATGCGAAGCAAATCCGGGGTTAAAGTGATCTGATTCCAACAACGTTCTATCTGTTTTTCCGAATCGAACAACACCCCATGTTATAACAGGTAAATGAACAAATAGGTGCTTTCCGAAAATGAATCTCTCTTTTCTTTATTCACCTCCAATAAGACCAACAAGTCATTTCCTAACTTTCAAGTTTGTGAGGTCCAACTTGTGAAATAAACAGAAAATCTTCTATTATTCGAAAAAGGATCCCTAATCTCGACTATCTCCAATATATCTCATCTACCGACATAATATTGACCATATACAAAATATCGAAGAAAATATACTTTCAGCATTAAAGATATCCAGAATGTAAAAAAGCAATCAAACAACTTGTTGTAGGGCGACTCTGTATATTCATCAGTTATCATTTGGTGTCAAGTTATAGCATGTGATATATATATCCAATGTAGAACACAACTCAAATGTTTCCCTTTTTGTATTAAAAAATAATATAATGCACTAACTCTGTTAAACTCTTTACTCAAGAGATGACATGAATACTGGGCGGTACCCAGTGTAGGAAAATATACCAAAGCAGAAGCAAGGATGAGAACATGTATAATAAGTTGACCATAAGGGAGCTCTTAACATGTTTCTTATGAACATGGACAATAAGTTTAGTAGATTATAACGTTATGTTGTACGAAGGCCTATAAACTATCAGCAATCACTAAATTCTTAAAAAAAATAAATGATCTTTATACTTTACCAGTTAAGAAGATGCATGAAAGCTATCGTTGCTGATATTTATATACAGTCTAAATGCCTAAACCCAACGACCAAAAGAAGTTGTACCCTTTAACAATTTGGACACTTAAGCATTGCTTACAGAACATGTGTCTTGATTACTATCCTTATCACACTATCATACTGGAAACTGCTAAAAACATTAATATCTTAATAATAATCTAGAATCTACCCAAATCCTGTGCAAATCTGATGCACGCTTCACATATACCTGCAGCAGCTAGCATACTCCAATAATACTTCTGCAGTAATACTTGCCGATCTTTCCTAAGTATCGTGGGATTTTACTCCATTGCAACCCGAAAATCAAGCATGGATGGAGAAACGGACTGGGATGAGTTTTGCGTGTACGTCATATATACATCATGCCAATATTTAAACCACTTCGAACTTTCAGGTGCTGGCAATGGACATTGAAACAGCTAGTTCTAAACAAAGAAACTAGCTAATTTTCATGGGGGAGGAGATCTATCCTGTTTGCAAATTGCAAAATAAAAGATTTAAAAGTGACGAAAACAATATATGCATGTTATTTCTAATTAAGAAACACTGATCATTTATTTTTACAATTATACTACATAAAAAGGAGATGAACTATAACTGAAGTAACATTTGGTACTAAAAGAGCTTATAAATTAGATATAGGTTTAATCAAACAAGTACTAACTATAATTTGATCAACTGATTAAGTAGGTATCCATGCAGTTGCAAAAACGATATTATGCCCCTTCCATGTAAGTAACAGATGATGCTCCTCTTCCCTCTTCAATCCCCACCCACCTGAATGTTCATCTAACATACTCTTGACTTCCACCATCGCTTTTTCGCCCAACCCGACTTCTTTAAACCTCGCATTTCTCATTCTCTCTACCCACCGGCTTTTCGTCTCCGCCCTCTCCACCCTTCTACTACCTTCCTCCGACACCACATTCTCTATTTTCCACCCTATTTCCGCCTCGTACCACTGCCTCTGCTTACTCTCTTCAGGAAGAAATGTGTTGATTATGTCATACGGCATCCACATATAATTAAACGCGGACCTTAATCTGGACACTAAACTGTTTGATGTAAGATCGACATCTTCGTCAACTAATATAACAAGATTTGGATTTAGACTATGAACTGATTCTAAGAACATGTATCGAAGTGATGAAAATGAAGAATCTTTAAAATTGAGATGAGGAATTAGGGTTTCTTCTGGCATGTAGTGAAGCATCATGTGACAGTTTATTATAAGAGCCTCCTCTTGGTCGGCATGTACTAGATTTTGGATTTTAAGTTCATCAATGAAGGAAATGAATCCGTCTGAAGAAGTTGTAGGAATTACAGTAAATTCCAAAACTATATTACGGTACTTAGCAAAATTTACTAATTTTGTACCTAACTCATCATAAGATATACCAGGGAATGGTGGGATATTGTCGATGGCACCTGCCACAGTAAGTTTCACTAGTGGGGGAACTTCGAGGCGATTGGCTAAGGCGTCGATGAGGGTGGGGATCTGCATGCAACGAGTGGAACTGAAATCGACAATATGAATAACTGCATATCCTTCCACAATGTCTAAAATTGCTGCATTAGCTGCAACGAAACCAAAACGATGCCATGGAGTCAAGTCAACGAAGCTGGCTAGCTCGATTATAGAGAATTGATGGACTGGGATTTGGATGATTGGAATTGATGGAAGGATTTTACATGTTCCTTTTCGAGTAGCACGAGCCACCAGGGCTCGAAGGAAGGCACAACTG
Organism: Eryngium alpinum; assembly: GCA_032274865.1. Classification (NCBI taxonomy): domain Eukaryota; kingdom Viridiplantae; phylum Streptophyta; class Magnoliopsida; order Apiales; family Apiaceae; genus Eryngium; species Eryngium alpinum. The sequence continues at coordinate 5,332,793 of JAUEJK010000118.1, forward strand.
AGTCGTTGATTGGAGTCACCGTCCGAAGGTGCGATATTGTTAAGCACCCATAAGATCTGTTGTGCTATGGTTGAATCGTGACTTTCAATAGCAGTGGCGCAACGGATTAGTAATTCTTCCATGGAGTCGAAGTTGCTGACAGACTTTGGGGTTGGAAATATTGAGGCAGGCCATGGGGGTCTAGTATGATGGACTTTGTGAAAACCTGAAAATGGTGTGATCTGGTGTGGAGGATTCTCCCGAAAGTACTGCATCATGTGGAGAAATATGTGGTTTTTGATACTTAATCTGCTATAGAGCTAGATATAGTTTTGAGGATACATATGATATATACACATCAGAGAGGGACAGAACGGAAGAAAATGATTAGAATTGGGATGAATAGTGCCTGGGGGATGGAAAATGGCAGCATTATTGTTTTGTTTTTGTGTTAAAAAGTTGCAGAGACAAATAAAAATATATGGGGACTGCAAGTTTTAGATTCTTGTGGGTGGACACTGTTAATATTTGTACGTAATATAGCAAAAGGACCCTGAGAATTAAAGTCTCTCAAACTTTCTTAAAGAGGCAATTAAAAAAGAGTAGTACTCTCAGCTTTCTATGAGTTGATCTGAGGCTACAGAAAGAGAGATTGAGAAACAAGCAGAAAAGAGAAGAACAGTACTTGATTCTGGAGAGAAGTGCTAATTTATTTAGCAAAAAGAAAAGTTATATAATGGAGGAGACATAGAATTGAGCTAGGATTTCAGTGGGCAGTCACCTAGTTTGTTTGTATGTGGTGCGATGGTGGGGTATGGAAGTTTTGGAATGTAGAAGACAGAAAGATATTAGATTTCAGAATTGAATTTGGCTCATTACATACACGGACCATCCAATCTGCTAAAGCTCGTACTTATACCAGCTAGTGTGTTTTTAAGTTGTAACATTTGCTGCTGTTTAGTGCTCGGTGCTATTAGTCTATCACAATTTCAAAATTGTTAGTACCCACTTTAGATTAAGCACACTTCTCCTGCACTGTACTACTGGGGTCTCCCTAAATCCGGAGAGGATCTCCTGCACACCGGATTTCGTGCGCTTCTGTCTAACCGCCTGGTTAACCTGCAAAACGAACAAATGGTGGGGGCTTGATCCCCCAATTCACCTCCAGTGTGGTATTTAGTGGGTTGATCGTGTAGAATAATAATGAATGAATACAATAATTGTAAAACTAACCCCTTTTATACCAATGCAGAAGTAGAATTGTCCTTGGAGTCTTCCTCTAGAGTCCTTGTATATCCTGATACATAGTTAGCCATACGTGCAAGTAATACAATGCGAATATTAAATGGGCCGGACTGACCAGGCAATGGGCCTAGCAGGCCAGCCAAGCAGTGGGCTGACTACCCAACCCACAGCCCAACAGGCCCCCAAGTATTTGGCAGGCTGAGCATGGCAAATACTTAACCAGCAGTATGACCAACTACAAAAATTGACTGAATGACACAAGTAGCGTATTAAAGACACCTTGCCACGTGTCATCATCTTAGCGGTGGTAATGAAGCGGTGAAACGAACACAACCGTCCATTTAAAAAATATGAATTTAAAAGAAAAGGACCAACAGTTACTCCATCATTTACACCAATACGTTTCTGTGGAAAGAGAGAGGCGATTCAGTAAAGACAGAAATCGAAAATCGTTCGTGATTTCAGTTCTCAGAATTCAAGTATCTACTCCCAAAATCTCACCACAAATCTGCATGTATGATCTTCAGTGAATGCATTATTCAACAATTCACACACACACACACACACACACACATATACACACACACACACACACGAACACACTGTTAGTTTTGATGAATCGATGATGATAAATATATGATTATGTCAGGAAAAATCAAGAAAATATACGTATATACGATAGGAACATCAACGCTGCATTTCCCATTTCTACTTTCTGGAAAGTGCTAGAACCCCTTTAATTACACATACACTGTGTGTTCTGAGGGTTTTAATGATTTCTAAAAATGATGAGGAGTTTTTGCAATTGATATATGCAATGTAAAGATACGCATATCAGATGATGTTTAGAATCTAAAACAACCCTAAATCTTAGTAGTAAGATAGTAATGATTTTAGGTGAATATGAACAGTTTTCGGTAAATTGTGAAAATGTATACAATCAAGTCATACACAAATGCAATCGTCACCTCCTCCGTCAGCCACGACGGCGTTAAAGGACGGCGCATGGCTTTAAAACTAGCAAGATTTAATTAAAGCATTTTAGGCAACTCCAATCACGGTTGAAGTAGTCGTTCTTAGGGAACTCGGTCGGTGGGTTGTCCGACTGACTAAATAAATTTTTCTAATGACAGATGAAAATTGTTCCTCTGCCAATGTCACAAGACAATAGCCTAACTCCTTTAAGTCAAATACCTAAACTCACTGTCCCGATTATAAGTGAAGAGATAACACAAATTCCCAAAATTTTTGTAGATTTAGAAGCTACAAGTATGGCTGAGGAAGTTGGGCCCAGTAACAGACTGAAAGAAAGGAATGATTCTGAGGCAACTCAGTCAGATTCTACACCATTTATTGATAGGTCAAAAAATTCTAAGTTCTTTGATGGTAAAACCTATCCCAACTTTAACTATTCCTCATTACTCGACGCAACTGATTTATCCACCTTCCACATTGACTACCCAATTGGAAGGGAATTCTACTATATAGTTCCCCTATCGACCGACCGACTGCCCGACTATTGGCTAGCCGATGGCTTAGGAGTAGTTGGTGTATCTGAGTACCACCTTGAGTGTGGGTTAAGATTTCCCATTCATAATTTTATTCAAACCTTTCTGACTGAGATGGAAATTTCCCTATATCAACTCCTCCCAAATTCCTACTCCATTTTGCATAACTTCATAGGAAGGTGTAAAGAAGCTGGAGTAGAACCTACCGTCTGACTACTCCTCACACATTATATGATAACCAAGGATAAGGATGGGGGTACTTATAACTTAAAACTCCGAGGAAATAAGCTTAGATTCTGTGAACTCAAAACAAGCACCAAAGGAAAGGAAAAGCATTGGTGCTGGGTCGTTGGTCCAGGGTTGGAAAAAATTGCTATTTGGAAATCGGCTATATTACCTAAGAAGCCAAAGTTGTATGATGAGGAAGAGACGGAGTATTTAAAACTATTAAAAGACCAGTCAGAGGCTTTACCAGAGAAGACCGTCATTTCAAATGAATACTTGGCTGAGATTGGAGGTGTTTTTTTTACAACTATTTTCTGTTTAAGTAAATAACCAAACAGCACTTCCAAAAATTTGATTGCAATCTTATATTTATTCTGCATGCAGTAATGGTGAGAATTAACCGTGGCTGACTAAATGCTACTGAGAAAGAAAGGGAGGCAAAAAATGCTTCTTCGGCCGTCAATCCGGGTAACATAACAAATGAACACGTTGGAGACATCGGTACCTCTGCGCGAAAAGCACCGCATGAGAAGCCAAACCCAAAAGGCAAAAATTGAAGTGGATGTGGATAACATTCAGTAAGGCAAGAAACAGAAGAAAGGAAAAGTAGTTCTGGAGTCAGTTGTGGATCTGAAACAGTTCGTTCGACCTGCCCATGGGGTAGATATTGATGTCGACGCCGACTTGTGCCGTCAGTTACTTTGTAAAAAGGATATCAGGCTGACTGAAAGCATGCCAGGTGCCGAGATAATGAACAATTTCTTTGCCTTCACTGCTCAGGTAAACTAAAATTTTCAAGTGTTTTCCCTCAGTTTTTCAAATCAATTATATCTTGTATTGAATTTTATACCTGTTAACAGGCCAATAGCTGGGCTACCCAAGCCACACTAAAGATGATGGATTTAGAAAATTTTAGGGCAGGTGCGGAAAGCAAATATCAATCACTTGAGCAAAAATTCAAGGAAGCGGAAAAGAAATTGAAGGAAGCGGACGGCCGAGTGGCTGCCTCTGACGCCCGAACAGCCAACCTTCAACGCATTCAGGGTCGTCTGGAGAGAAGGGTGGCTCGCAGAGATAAAAAGGTAATGTAAGAAATGACCAGAGCAAATAATGCCGAGTTGGACTATTACAATAATGGCATGGCTGATATCCTAAGAAAGCTGCGGTCAGCGGAGCTTCCTTATAAAGATTACATTGTTAATCCTAACAAAGACGTGCTTGTAATGGTTGAAGAGGATGATTAAGATCTGGTTGACATACCTTCCTCCGAGTCTGAGCATGATACTCCTACTCGGTCGAGCTATCAGAGGTCATGGGCGCCCGAAGAAAAAAAGAAGGATGACAAGGAAAAAGGTGAACAAGGAAAAGAGAAGTAACCCTTTTGAAGTACCCCTAATCAGACATACTTTTGATTCCAAAATACTTTTAGTTAATTTCCCGGGTATGCCCGGATGAGCATGTAAGTTGATATCATACTTAGAATTTCTCGGTTACTCGGTCGTCCTATTTTCTTAAACATTAATGCTACTAACAAGTATTAAGATGTGATGTGTAAAGCATGCATAACTTACCTAGAAAAGACATAAGATTTTCTTACTTGATAAGTTGGCTTTCAGATCTTGGGAGGAGTCAAGGCTCCCTATTCTGTCGGACATTGGTAATTTAATTGAATAATTGACATTAATCCAATTATTCTAAAGTGACAATATTCAGCCGGTCGGACTTTGACTGATTAAATGAGTAGTTAATCATTAGCCTAACAGCTTTCAGTTAGTAAGTTACAAGTATTCTTGAATAGTAGGGTGGTTGCTTCCCACGCTACTCAGTAGGCTAGTGATGACCAAAAATATCTTTATTATAATTTCTTTTGTTGACGTTCAGGTAGGTTTAAATACCATCCAAGGTAAGTTTAAATTCCATACTCATGATATTTTTGTCAAACTGTAGACGTCAATGTAGGTTTAAATACCATTCAAGGTAAGTTTAAATTCCATACTCATGATAATTCTTGCCTAACTGGGTTGTGCTACTCACCCATGAACTACCGAAAGTTACAATATCGTCGTCGCGAGTGTACTCATTCGGTCGTCGTTCTTGGTTAACGTTACCTGAGCGCACATGCAATCTAATTATCTAAAGGGGGTCTTGTCGGACTCCTCCAGTAACACAATTATAATAAAGTGTATTGTAAACTTCACAGGAAGGATGAAAATAAACAAATATCACTAATATTTCAACTTCCAATTGAATAGTTCTGAAAAAACTGAAACAATTTATCATTGTCCTCCTAGCCAGTCAGGCGATTGTTCAGATAAATCGACCAAGTGATTAGGAGCATTATTAAGAATATCAAAAGAAACAGATAAACAAAATAATGATAGTATCTTCTGAGGTAAGCATCGTTCCAAGTGTTTTTAATCGGCTGGTCATCCATGGTTGCCAGTTTACATGTGCCAACTGAGGGCATAGAAACAATCTTGTAAGGTCCTTCCCAGTTAGGCATCAGATTTCCTTTTTTATCCTGGGCTAAAACCTCTCTTAAAACAAGATCTCCAACTCTGAATGACCGCTTTCATACGGTGGAGTCATAATACTGTGCCACTCTTTGTTGGTAGGCTGCCATCCGAATGACAGTCTTATCCCTCAATTCTTCAGCCAGATCCTTGTCCAAACGCAAACCTTCCTTATTATCTTCCAAGTTAAAACAAGTGTTCCTATGAGAGGGAACACCAACTTCAATAAGAACAGGTGCCTCAGTGCCGTAAGCCACTCGGAATGGGGTTTCTCCGGTGGCAGTCCGAGTTGTAGTTCTATATGCCAATAGGACTGTATGCAACTCATCCACTCACGAACCCTTGGCATCTTTTAATCGTTTTTCAATCCCTTTAAAGAGTGCCTTGTTTGTACTTTCCACTTGGCCATTCGCCCGAAGATAGCCGACTGAGGCTGTCTGATGACTGACACCCCAACTGTTGAGAAAGGGTGTAAACTTTCTGTCAGCAAATTAGGTACCATTATCCGAGACCACGATCTTGGGCACCCCAAAGCGAAGTATAACACATTCTAGGACGAACTTCTCACACTGAGCTTCTGTAATGCTTGCTAAAGGCCGAGCTTCTGCCCACTTAATCATGTAATCCACCGCCACTATGCAATACATGGCATTTCCTTTTGATATGGGTAGCTGTCCAACTATATCAACTCCCCACATGGCAAAGGGAATTGGACTAAGAATGTGCATCAACTCATTAGACGGACTTCTAGGAATGTTGGAGTATATCTGACACTGGTAACATTTCTTGGTGTATTCTATACAATTTGCACGCATGGTCGGCCAAAAATAACCATGCTTGATAATCTTCAATGCTAATGCTTTACCGGCCAAATCATCAGCACACAAACCTTCATGCACCTCTTCCATGGCCGTTTGAGCATCCTCTGGTGATAAGCATCGAAGCAACGGCCGACTGAGTATCTTCCTGTACAAACTACCATTGATAATCACATAAGTGACCGCCTTGTATTTCACCTTTCTAGCCTAATTTGTATCAACAGGTAGAATTCCATTTTCTAAATAAGCTCTGATGGGTGTCATCCAATTAGAAGACTGAGAAATAAGAGCTACTGGCTTGCCTCCAACTGCGGGTGAAGCTGAGTAAGACACATAAACTGATCCTTCTAAATTTTGAATGTCCTGCTCAGTTATTCGGGCTAGAGAGTTTGCTCATTGATTTTGTACTCTGTCAACTCCCACTAATTTAAAAACTTGAAAATGAGCAGCCAATCGCCTCACCTCCATTGCATAGAGTTTTAGTTTTTCCTGTTTCTGTTCATACTCTCCATAGAAATGCTTAACAACTAATTGTGAATCAGAAAAAACTTTAAGTACGGTTACCTGGACGGCAATGGCTAATCTCATTCCAACAATCAGAGCTTCATATTCAGCTTCGTTGTTGGTCAGTCGGAATGAGAATCTGATGGCCTGACAAATCTCAAATCCCTCAGGGCTAATAAGAATCATACCAGCGCCCCAGCTGTTTTTGGTTACTGACCCATCAACATACATTTCCCATCCTTTTATGACTGGCAGATCGACTACTTGGTCTGTTGGCTGTTCATGCTGAGTAGATGTTTCATTTGAAAACTGACATTCCACAACGAAGTCAGCCACAGCTTGAGCCTTGATAGTTGTCCTAGGTTTGAACTCCAAGTCGTATTCACCTAGCTCTATTGACCAAGCTATCATTCGGCCGGACGTTTCTACCTTCTGAAGAACTCTTTTCAAGGGTTGATCTGTAATTACCTCAATTTTTCTCCCCTGTAAATAGTGTCGTATATTTCTTGCTGCAACGACCAGTCTAAGAGCCAAATTTTCTATGCTAGGATATCTTAACTCGGCATCCCTCAGTGCATGGCTAACATAAAAAATCGGCTTCTGAATTCCTGCTTCCTCTTTTATTAACACTGCAGCTACCGAACGGTCGGATGCTGGTAGGTACAACTGCAAGGTTTCTGATGGGCCAGGTTTGGTCAGCAAAGGCGGTATGGATAAGTACTCCTTAATGTTCTCAAAAGCAGACGCACATTCGTCCGACCATTCAAATACCTTATTTCCCCTAAGTATATCGAAGAATGGCAAATATTTTTCTGCCGATCGAGAAATAAATCTCCTTAATACTGCCAGTCACCCGGTCAATATCTATACATCCTTTTTACACTTTGGGGGCTCCATATCTAGAATAGCCTTGATCGTTTCTGGATTTGCTTCGATCCCACGCTGGCTGACCAAGTAATCCGGAAACTTGCCCGACTGAACACCAAATGTACACTTGCTTGGATTTACCCTCATGTTATGACTTCTAAGGGTGAGAAAACATTCTCTAAGATCATCTATGTGGCTGTCATCTTGGCTTTTTACTATCATATCATCCACATAACATTACATATTCTGACCAATCTGTTTTTTGAATACCTTGTTAATCATTCTCTCGTAAGTCGCCCCAGCATTGATCATCCCAAATGGCATCTTGACGTATGCGTAGGTGCCGTTCGGAGTGATGAACGCAGTTTTGGGAATATCTTCTTCCTTCATAGCTATCTGGTGATATCCAGAGAAAGCATCTAAAAAACTTAGCATGAAGAATCCAGCAGTGGCATCAATAAGCTGATCAATACTCGGCAACATGTAGTGGTCTTTCGGACAAGCCTTATTTCAAGTCCGTATAATCAACACACATTCTCCATTTATCGTTCTTTTTTTTTACCACCACAACGTTTGCAAGCCATTCTGGGTAATCAATCTCCATTAAGAACCCGACTTTTAATAACTTGGCCACTTCTTCCTCTATTACTTTCTGTCTTTCTGGTGCAAAGTTTCTCTTCTTTTGCCTGATTGGTCGGAAATTGGGGTCTACGTTCAGTCGATGCTCAGAAATCTCTCTGCTGATACCAGGCATGTCGTCCGGCCCCCAAGCAAAAACTTCCTTAAACTCCCTAAGCAGACTGACAATTGATCCTTGGTCTGTTGTGGCAGACCAACTCCAATACTTAAAACTTTTTCCTTGTTCCCAGGTTCTTACTCGATCAGTTCAGTCTATGTAGCTGGTTCAGTAATGGGTTTAGTCAGTCGGTCATCAAAGTAACTTCTACCAATTGAAAGTGTCCTCTTCCCAGGTTCATCTCGGCTTTCCATATTTCGATCTTTTGCTCGGCGGGGTTTTTTGTTATAAGGGTCATTTTCACCTTTTTCTTTTTCCAATTTCTCGCTGAATGAGGCTTCCTCCATCATAATTGCCCGGGCAGTGGCCTGGTCTCCGTTAACTACTCCAACTCCGTTCTCGGTCGGGAACTTCAACTTCAAATGAGGGATTGAATAGATTTCCTGGAAAGCACATAACATAATGACGCCAACAAATAAGTTATAAGGTGAAACAATGTCAACAATATAGTACTTCAGTTCCTGGGTAGCTGTGTTGGGTTTACTCCCAATAGTGGTTTTTAGGAAAATCTGGCCGAGAATAGGAACTGGATGACCACCAAAAGAAACCAATGGGGGCTCTGAGCATGGCTCCATCTGCTGACCAGCTAGCTTCATCTGATCATAAGTGCTTTTGAACAGTATATTAAATGAATTGCCGCTATCCATCATAACTTTCTTAATCTTGTATCTTTCCACGACCATAGAGAAAATGAGTGAATCCGCGTGGGGGTGTATCACACTCTCGAAATCATCTTCAGTAAAGGTAATGGAGAGTTTCTGTCTCGGTCGGTCGGTATTTTTATACAGGTTGCCCATTTCCTTGGCATACTTCCTTTTTGCCGACCGAGTGTCTTTTCCCAAAATACTACCTCCAGAGATTGTTTGAATTATGCCCAAGAGAGCTTCATCCTGGCTGTCAGGTGATCTGGTTCTTCTGCATTTAGTCCTGTCATCTTTTTTCTCTCTCGGCTTGTGAGATTTTCTTTCCTGCCTATCCTCAGCAATGAATTTCTTCAACTTCCCCTGCTTTATCAACTTCTCAATCAACTTTTTAAGACTGAAACAGTTTTTTGTAGTATGACCCCGATCCTCATGATACTCACAATACTTATCCGAGTTTTGCATGTACTTAGAGTTCTTTGGCTTCATTGGCTTTCTGTAATCTTCTGCCTTCTTGATCACAGCAAGGATTCTTGATCTGGATGTGTTCAAGGGAGTGTACTCCCTTCCGATCTGTGACTTCTTCTTCTTGTTTCCCCATCTGCAATTCCTCTTTGGTGACCGACTTCTATGGGGGGAACGACTTCTACGAGGGGACCGACTCCTCTTCTTTGACTTTCTTCTGGGTGGAGACTGACTATCATCGGAAGACCAGCTTCTCTTCCTTGTCGTGTCAGATCTGCTTCTCTTAACCGACTGATCAAAGTCTTCCATTGTCACCTTTTTGAATTCAATATTCCTTGCCCGGTTGAAAATGTCTTCCAATGTCTTTGGTGGGAAATCATATAATGAAAACCTGAGTTTTTTACTTTTGTCCTTATCCATATTTCCGGTCAGCAAGGACATGGCTTGTTCTTCCTTCAAATGGAGGACATGTTGGCAGGCTCTCTTAAATCTTTTCAGGAAGGCAATCATTTCCTCATCCTTCATCTGCTTAATGTTAATCAGCCAGCCAGTCTCATTTCCCTTCCTTTAATAAAAAACAAAATGCTTGAGAAAAGCTTTCCTCAGCTGCTTGTATGACCTTATGCTTATGGGTGCCAAATTACAGTACCAGTTCCTGGCTTCTCCCTCCAAATAGGATTCAAATAACCGACAGTGACTCCTATAGTCACGTCCTGCCACATCCATAGCGTTCTCATAATTAGTCACAAAGTTATTAAGGTCGGAATCACCTGAATACTTCTTAATTTTTGGTTCTGCATATCCTTTCTTTGCCCGGTGCCTTTGAATTGACTTAACTAACGGGGATTCCTTTTTCTCATTATGTCCACCGCCCATCAATATTCTCTCAACGGTGGCAACCCGACTGGCTATGTCATCGTCATCATCCTCACTACTATCTGTTGTCCAGTCGGTCAGAGTTTTCGAGGAGTCATCGGATTCTCCTGAAGAGGATGACATATCCCTCTTAGATTTGCTCCTCTTGCTCTTATTCTTTTTCCCAGACCTTTTCCGAGGTCTCTCTCCGTCTTCTTCAGCTTCCTACTCGTTGGTGATCATCCAACCATCAACCTGTTCCTCTGCTTCCTCACTTTCTAGATCTAACCGAGCTTGTATTTGTTTCGCCTGAACAGACAGTCCCTTAGCTTGCTCCATTAATGTTTTCAGACTTGCCCTATCTCTCTCCCGGGCTTCAGCATTCTGACGATGTCGTTTAGCAGCCAAACGTTCTCTTTCTTTTTTCTCAGCCTCTTTCCGGCACTTTTCCTCTAGCAATCGCTCTTTTTCTTTGAGTCTAGCTTCATCTGCCGGTGTACGACTCGATCCTTTTTTTCCAACCGATTTATCAGAGGCCTGAACTGCTCCTTGCGGATTGGCTTGAGAGTCTTTTGTTCCTGGTGGAGTCGTGGTTTGGATAGTTGAATCTGTTGTTTTATTTTGAGTATCGTCTGCCAACTTATCAAAACTGGTGAGCAAATTTCTACACAAACTTCCCACAGACGGCGCCAATTGTTGGTGCCGGATTTCGTGCGCTTCCATCTAACCCTCTCGTTAACCTGCAAAACGAATAAAGGGTGGGGGCTTGATCCCCCAATTCATATCCGACGTGGTATTTAGTGGGTTGATCGTATAGAAGAATAATGAATGAATACAATAATTGTAAAACTAACCCCTTTTATACCAATGCAGAAGTAGAATTGTGCTTGGAGTCTTCTTCTAGAGTCCTTGTATATCCCGCTACATAGTTAGCTATAGTGCAAGTAATACAATGTGAATATTAAATGGCTCGGGCTGACCAGGCAATAGGCCTAGCAGGCCGACCAAGCAGTGGGCTGACTACCCAAACCACAGCCCAACATTACCATGTAGGTTTTGCAAATAGATTATTACCATATCAAATTTGTAAAATAAGATAAGCTAGCATTAATTTAAATATTAAGAAACAAATCTGAACCCTAAAAACTAAAGTTGTTTGCACAATCAAGTAAACAAAACTAATTGGAAGATCCGACTATTTATTCCGAGTGATATATTACCCCAAAAATGATATGTAGTCGGAAAATCCGACTATTTATTCCGAGTGAGTGAGGTGTCAACATTAGGTTTAAAAATAAAAATGGATCCTCCCTGTATTCAGAAAAATCTACTTTCTCCAATCTAATATTTACAATAAATCGGAATAAAAAATCAACTTATATATAGCATAACACATATTACCCCTCCCCAGCTACATTCTATTTCCTTCCCCTTCTGTCGTTATCCAATATTTGAAATTTTGCAGTGGCGTTCTATACTTCTATCTCCCCGAAACCGGCAGACACTTTTGCGTATTTGCATAATCTAAAATATCAAAATTTAAGTAAGAAAATTATAAAAGTACTTAAATTTTTAGTTATTTTCTAAATAAATGAAAAGTAAAATTAAAATTTTAAACGTCTGGAAGTTAAAAAAAATGAAAAATCAATAAGTTCAGAATTAATTTTATTTTTAATATTTTATGTTACTTTTTCTCAAAAAAAATTAAATCTTTCCAAACATCTATATTTGCATTAAAAGTTATTAATTGAACTTAAATGATAAAATTTGAGACTAAATTTAATTAAATGGAATAATAAGTAATTTATTATATATAACAAAAATGTTAAAGCATTTAATTCTCAAATTTATCTTTCTAAATTACGCTTATTATGTTGAACTAGTTATTTGTCCCGTGTAATTGTACAGATTTTTAAAAATATTTTTATTAAATTTTATAAATGTAATTATTATTATATATAATATATTATAATTTATATATTTAATATTTAATATAGATATATAATATATTAATAATACCTATTAATCTAATAGATTTTTTAAATAGAAACTGTTAAAATATAGTACATCTTACTCTCTCCGAATATTATTCTCATGAGAAAATAATATTTTTATATATTATATAATAATTTAAACTAATATTTAATAAATTAAGATTTTTAAAATTATTATTTTATTAAATTAATAAATTTTATCAATATACTTATTTATAATATTTTATTGTACGAATTCAATTTGTAATAATTTTTTATAATGCGAGTTATGCAGATCCAACTCTTTAAAAAATATTAATTTCGTACTATTTTATATATGTATTTTCTCTCTTCACAAAAAATACAACGCAAATAGAACAATGTGATATTTTATTTATTGTTAAATAGAGTTTAATATGTACGTTCAATCGAGATAAAAATTAGATAATATATATTATTTTAAAAATTATTATATAATAATATTATATATTATTTATTGAAATTTAAATCAAA
>JAUEJK010000118.1:5404185-5416979 GCA_032274865.1 Eryngium alpinum
TTAACTTTGGTTCCAAGACATATACATTTGATAATATATAATACATTTGATAATATATAAATAAGATTTAGTTTATATATATATATATATATATAAATATGAAATATAAGTTATTTGTGGTAATATTGGTATTATAAATATATTAGTTACACCCACTTTCTCCTTCTCTCACGATCTCTCCAGATGTGGGCTGAAATTTTTGAAAGAATTTGGAGGCACTATTTCCCTCCCTTTCATTCACTTACTTTCTGTGCTAAAACTCTGGAACACACATCCGAGAGAAATTATCTCTGTATTCTTTCTTTTACTTTCTCTTTCCCTCAAAATAATAACTCGGGAACACAGTGTAAAAGATTACAAAAGTCTAACTAATGGACATAAGAACCAAAAGATAAAGATTTAAAGAGAATTCAAATAAGGAATATAAAAAAGTAATATTGAAGAGGATGTCATAAATATTTTTTATTGGAGAGGTGCATGGAAACTAACCTTCAAAAAAATATAATTAGAATAATCGCGACAATATATAACAAAAATTAAAAAATATAGAATATTTCATAAAAAATGTAATACATAAATCTTTAAAATTATATTGCAGAGGTGACATTAGTATGACAATTTATAAAGTTTTGAATATGCGATAATCATATTATTTGTTTGAATGAAGATGCAACATTTTTTTTTGGTAATTTAAGAAGTAAAAATGAGAAAATCAAAACATTGAAATGCATAAAAAAGTAAAGTACTTAGAGCATCTTCACCCAAGCCCTCGTTCCTCTTTCGACAGCAAAAAAGAGCAGGTCACGGAGTTTAGTGATTTTCTGCATGGACAACCAAGAAAAAAGAGGACAGTGACCTCTGCGGAGGACATGCCCAACTTGTCATGCTTCACTTGCTTTATATGTGAAACTACTATATATACATATGATATATACTTTAGATATTGTATGAAATGAATTAAATATGAATTGTTATTTAAAAATATGGTTACTGCAATGTAGAAAGTTGTCCTCTTAATAAAAATGTCCCATGTCACTAATAATGGACCCGAAATTCAGAAAAGAGGACATCAGCGTTGCATATGCTCTTATCGCCCGCATCAATTAGTGTGCAAACGAGTATGTCACACATTTTTTTTTCATTCTGTGCATTATATATATGAATAAAAGGAGGGCATTGACCTCTATCCCGGATACATCCATTTCTACTTATATATATATATATATATATATATATATAATAGGAGATTGTTCCTTGGAAAACATGATGTTCTTGGGAAACGGAAAACTATTTGTAACCGTTAGATTAAAATACAATTGATGACTCAGATTATACTATAAACCTAATAAATAAAAATATAAATGAGTTATTGCTCCTGTTAACACACTACTACTTTTATATATTTTATTTTTATATTCATTTTAGTATTATAAGGATTTTATCTTTAATTTTATTGATATTAAAAATTAAATAAAAATATTAAATTTCATATTTTTTATAATCTACAAAATAAAATCTATTTTGTATATTATTTATAATGAAACACCTACAACACTAATATTGCACAACTGCACATTTTATAAACCAATTATACAATGTGCACATCAACTGCACACTAATTTCAACCAAACTGCATATATAATAAACCTACTGCACATTAGCACATCAACTGCACACTAATTTCAATCAACTGCATGTGCAATAGATCACCTACCGTACTTCAACTGCACACCAATTATAATCTACTGCACACTAATTTTAATAAACTGCGAATCGTTACACATCAATTGCACATATACAATTCAACTGCACATTCAATTTAATATATTTATATATTAATTGCACATAATTTTAACATTTTAAATCCAAAGTAAGGAAGGAGAGAGATGAGAGATAAAAGATAAAGGAGAGAAGTTTACTTTTGTTAATTATTATTTTAATAGTCTAAAAAGTTTTATGTTTTTCAAATTTCCAAGGAGTAGTTCTCACTCACTCACTCTCTCCATCTCTCTATGTGTGTGTGTGTGTGTGTGTGTGTGTGTGTGTGTGTATATATATATAGGCTTACGGAAGGTTAGTCGACTGACTTATATAAGAATATAAGACAACTCTATTTTAAGAAATAAACTATACGAATCCAGGAGTGGGCGTGATTTTTAATTAATATTAATTTATTACTATTACTATAAGTAAAAAACAAACTTATATAATTGTATGAACTTAAGATTATCTCCCGTTCTCTGTCTACATATATAAATCGTCATAATATATATGTTACATATTATGAAAAAAGAGATGGTGAATAATTTTGCACAACTTTTTTATGTCATGTTTAAATTGATGAAACCCAATAATTTAACTTAAAAACGGTATAGAATTTGGAGCATTGGATTTTCTCTTAATAAATATATTTCATTTCTATGACAAAGAATTTTGGCCCAAAAATTATTATTACAAAGATAATAGTCCCTACTCCATGTAACTTTTGGGCTGTTGAAAGTAATTTAAATTTGGTTTTATATTTTATTTTAAATAAAACAGGTGTCAACCCATGTAGACAGTTGAGAATTAGTCGTATTATTATTCTTCAGTATTTTTAGGATTGTGGAGGTAGTGGATTAAAAGTAGGAAGTAGTTGCAGTTGTTTACAAATGCTTAATTTCTGATTCATCTATTTATGAGTGTACTCTTTCAAAATTAAGTAAGTGAAAAATCAACGTTGTTTCTTTTAATTTATACATGTTACTTAGTGTGTGTATTTGATAATATACCTGTTTGTTTTCATCATCTAGTATTAGAGCATTTACTACGAGATTGACACGGGGAAAGGAAAGGTTAGATCTGTTGGGTTAACCTACCCAATGTTGGCAAATGGGAATTATACGGTGTGGGCGTTGAAGATGAAAGTTTTTATGCAGGCTCATGGAGTGTGGACTTCTGTAGAACCTAGTGATGAAAAGGCAGTGGTTGACGAGAAAAATAATAAGGTTGCCTTGGCCATGATTTACCAAGGTGTACCTGAGGAAATATTATTGGCAATCTCTGGGAAGAAGACGGCAAAGGAGGGCTGGGAAGCCATCAAAGTTATGTGTCAAGGAGCTGAGCGTGTAAAGAAGGCCAAGGTTCAGACGCTGAAGGCAGAATTCGAGTCACTTCATATGGATGACAGTGACCTGCTAGCTTAATGGGTTGGTGTCTACCATTCGAGCTTTAGGTGAACAGATGAAAAGTCGTATGTGGTTAATAAGCTACTTCGAGCTGTTCCATCCAGATTTCTGTAAATTGCCTCGACAATCGAACAGTTTGGGGATTTGGAAACCATGACAGTTGAGGAAGCCATTGGGTCTCTCCAAACCCATGAAGAAAGATTGAAGGGTCAAAACATAACTACTGGAAATGGTCAAAACATAACTACTGGGAATAAATTGTTATTAGCGGAGGAGGAGTGGTCTAGGCGCGAGAAGAATGAAGGAAAGCTCTAACTAACTCGAAAGGAATGGATAAAACGAATGAACATGAAAAACACAGATGGGCAATCAAGTTACAAAGGATGAGGTGGACGTGACCACTTCGAGAGAGAAACCAAAAACCCGAGGCAAACCTAGTCCAAATCGAAGATGATGAACCTGCGTTGTTGATGTCTGAGTTAGATGAGAATAAGTCTAAGTTAGTATTATTAAACGAAGAAAATGTTATTCCAAAGTTGGAGGCGACCGGGAAGGAGAAAAAGATATCACAACTATGTTATATGGACAACGGCGCCAGTAATCACATGACTGAGGACAAATCAAAGTTTTCAGGCCTAGATGAGGATGTGACAGTAGAAGTGAAATTTGGTGATGGATCAACTGTATGCATTAAATGGAAAGGTTCAATCGTGTTTAAGTGCAAAACCGGAGAAGATAAGGTATTTAATAATGTGTTTTATATCCCAAATCTTTGCAACAATATCATTAGCTTTGGGCAGATGTCAGAAGAAGGAAACAGGGTGGTATTGCAAGGTGAGTTCCTGTGGGCGTATGACAATGGTGGGAAGATATTGATGAAGGTTAAAAGGACAGCCAATCGTTTATACAAGACTTTGCTTGAGGAATCTAAAGGTGTTTGTCTGCTTACAAAAGTGGAAAACGATTTATGGCTCTGGCACTCCCGTCTGGGGCACGTAAATTTTGATGCAATAAGCCTTATGAAAAGGAATGAGATGACGAAAGGTCTGCCAATGTTGGTGCATCCAAAAACAATGTGCAAAGGTTGTTTAATGACAAAATAAACTAGGGCTCCTTTTTCAACTCAATCAAGTTATAAGTCAAACAAGGTGCTGGAATTAATTCATGGGGATATATGCGGGCCAATCACACCACCTACACCATCTGGCAAGAGGTACTTCTTACTTTTGGTTAATGATTTTAGTCGTAGAATTTGGGTTTATTTTTTGTCAACTAAGGATGAAGCAATAGATGAGTTCAAGAAATTCAGGACACTTATGGAGAATGAATCTGGAAAAAAAAATCAAGGCATTACGTACAGACATGGAGGATAGTTGTGCTCACACCATTTTGCACATTTATGTGAAGATGCAGGGATTATGAGACAATACATAACTCCTTACTCTCCACAGCAGAACTGAGTGGTAGAGCGAAGAAATAGAACAATGGTGTCAATGGCTAGAAGTTATCTAAAGGAGAAGCAAGTATTTAAAGGAGAAGCAAGTCCCATCAAAGTTCTGGGGTGAAGTCGTACGATACTCTGTGTACGTGCTTAACAGGTTACCCACACGAGGTCTCTCTACTAACACTCTCTACGAAGCATGGTCGGGCAAGAAACTAGATTTCAGTCACATCAGGATCTTTTGGTGTTGTGCTTATATGAAAATACCTGGTGTTTATACAAGAAAGTTGGATGATCGTTCAAAGTTAGTAGTGTATTTTGGGAGAGTGCCTGACACAAAAGCCCACGAACTATACGACCCAGAGGAGAATAGAATTCACGTTAGCAAAGATGTGATTTTTGATGAGTCAAATTCATGGGCCTGGACTGATGTTGATGGTGTAGTCGACAAGGCTCAACTCAGTTTACAATCCCTGACTTTGTAACTACATCAATGACAGATGAAAATACCTTGGTTGAACCTGAAACTCCTATACAGTCACCACAGTCGAGTGAAGCTGATTTAGAAGATTCTAGAAACGACAGTACACCAAAGCGGTTCAGGTTGGTAAATGACATCTATGCCAATACAGAAGAAGTTGAAATTAAGGATGACGAATTGTTATTTATTACTATTGAAGAACCAGTCACGTATAAACAAGCTGTCAAGGAAAGACCATGGGAGGAAGCCATGGAGAGCGAGATCGAAGCAATAGAGAGGAATAATAAGTGAAAAGTCGTGGCACTACCACCTGGACACAAACCGATTGGTCTGAAATGGGTGTATAAACTGAAAAGAAACACTAATGGTGACAGTGGCGGAACCAGGATTTCGGGAGGGAGGGGGGCAACTTTTCACGTATTATAAAAAAAGTTTGTCTATGAAGGTTTTGTACTAAATGGTCCGCAGAAAGGATGGACGAGTGGTTTGAGCTCTGCACCTCTTTTATAAAAGAATCTCTACATCCCACTGTGCTAGCTAGAAGATAGAAACATTATATGCATTATATAGATTATATACTGAAATTCAAGGCTAGGCAGCTGCCCCCCCTGCCCACCCTGTGATTCTGCCACTGGATGGTGACATTGTGAAGCATAAGGCGAAACTTGTTGCAAAAGGCTATGTTTAAAGACAAGCCGTGGATTTTGAGGTAGTGTTTGCACCCGTTACTCGCTTGGAGATTGTGAGATTACTATTGGCATTGGCAACGAAGGATAGTTGGGAAGTTCATCACCTTGATGTTGAATCGGCCTTCTTGAATGGGGATTTACAAGAAGATGTGTACGTATAACAACCAGAAGGATTTGTAAAGCAAGGCAAGGAACATTTGGTTTATAAGTTGGTGAAGGCTCTCTATGGACCTAGGCAGGCGATACGGGTCTGGTACGCTAAGTTAAATAAATGTTTAGAAAGTTTGGGTTTTACAAAATGTCCATATGAGCATGCAGTATACACGAAACGGGAGAAGGAAGAGACATTGATCATTGGAGATTTGTTAATCACATGCACACGCGTATCCATGATTCAACATTTAATGAACAAATGAACAATAAATTTGACATGAGTGACCTAGGAAAGCTATCTCACTATCTGGGGATAGAGGTAGTGCAAACTAAGGAGTACATAGAGCTAAAGCAGACAACTTATGCTAAAAAGGTGTTGGAGAAAAGTGGTATGGCAGAGTGTAAGTCTACCAAATATCCCATAGAACCAACGAGTCAGTTGCATAGGGATGAAACCGGGAAGCCGGTGGATCCAACCATGTTTAAAAGTATCGTCGGTGGGTTGAGATATCTGGTACACACTAGACCAGATATAGCGTTTGTTGTTGGTATAGTTAGTTGTTACATGGAACGACCCACCGAGATGCATCTCCATGCCGTGAAGCGAATTCTGAGGTATTTAAAAGTTACATTAAATTATGGATTGGTGTCCTCAAGTGGAAGCAGTAACAACATGTTATTAGGGTATTCTGACAGTGACTTGGTAGGGTAAATTGATGATATGAAGAGTACGGGGAGAATGGCATTCTATCTCAATGAAAGTTTAATCACATGGGTGTCGCAGAAACAACATTGTGTAGCATTATCCTCATGTGAAGCTGAGTTTATGGCAGCTACAACGGTTGCTTGTCAAGGTATATGGTTGAGAAATTTGCTTGGAAGGCTTACTGATGTTGAAATTGGTCCAGTGGTACTTTACATATTGGTCCAGTGGTACTTTACATAGCTAATAAGTCTGCAATAGACTTAGCCGAGAATCCAGTGTTACATGGACGTAGTAAACATATCGATATTCGATATCACTTCATCTGTGAGTGTGTTGAATGGGGAGAGATTGTGATCAAACATATTGGAATAGGTAGTCAACGTGCTAATGTGCTGACAAAAGCTATGGCCACTGTAAAATTTGAAAGGATGTGTGCACTGCTTGGCATCAGAAATCTTCAAATCCAAATTTAAATTAAGGGGTGCTTGTTGGAAGTAATTTAAATTTGATTTTATGTTTTATTTTAAATAAAGTAGGTATCAATCCGTATAAACAATTGAGACTTATTCGTATTATTATTCTTCAATATTTTTAGGATCGTGGAGGTAGTGGAGCAAAAGTAGGAAGTAGATGCAGTTGTTTAGGCGTCCTTAATGTCTGATTCATCTATTTATCTGAGTGTACTCTTTTAAAATTAAGTAAAAAATCCACGTTATTTCTTTCGGTCTATACATGTTACTCAGTGTTTGTATTGTATTTGATAATATATATTTATCATGGGTCGGGCGAGTCGTGAATTCTTTTTGAAGTACTTGTCTGTCAACACCGTGCTTATTTTGTTGTTTGACTGACAACACCGAATATTTGTTCGATGGGCCTTTAGAATGTTCCAAAGTTAATCACGAGGCCCAAATCATGACTTCACAATAAGTCAGTAGGTAATAAAAACACATCGAAGCCCATAAATCTTTGTTCGTGAACTAATAATATAAACTTTATATTACCTGTAAAAATAAACAACATATAATAGAGAGACCAGGTAATGGACTAATGGCCCAAGTTGGGCCAAGAGGGTTATTCCAAAAGCAAAAACATTATTTTGTAATAACTAGTTTAATACCTTTAAATAATGTGGGACGGACGACTATATAATAAACATTAATTATAAATTATATAATATAATGTTAGAAATTAAATTTATTTTTATTAAAAATAATTAATTAATACTTTAATAAATAAATCCATATATAATATATTAGTAGAATTTAAAATTTTACTCGCTTCTTGATCTTTGATAATTAATTATACATATTAAAATTTTAATTAATAAACTTAAACAACCTAATATTAAAATATAAAATTCTGCTTTAGTATTTCTAAAAGTTAATTTATATGTATTATTAAAATATAAACAATGCAGTATTAAAATATGAATCGGTTATCAAAAAGAAAAATCAAGTATTTATCATAATGCTGTCAGAAAATAATAACGAACGAAGTGGTAAATGGATATTTGAAATAAATGTATTATTTAAATATAATTAAATCTTAATAAATTAAAATTTTTGAGTTAATTTATAATTTTTTAGCAACAAGGTGAACGGTTAATAAATAATATACTTAATAAGTTATAAATAATATAAAATCAAAAATTTTAAGAATTCAATTTTAATTAAATATTTATTTTGTATTTATATATAAATTATATGTATATTACACATATATATTTTTACATGCACTTTCCAGAAGCTGATTTTAAGTCGGCTTCTTAATTCAAAATAACGCATCTTTGAATACATCTGAAAAATTAAAATCCATGCACAACTTGTAAAATATATGTTGTATAAGAGTCGATGTTTATAATTATATTAAAGTTTTTGGAATCGATAGAGTTGAGTGATAAATATCTAGATAAAAAGTATTTATCACTTTACTGTTTATTAAACAACGGCTTAAAGAATCTATAACACTATACAAATTTTTAACACGTTTATTCGAAAGGCTACTACAAATTGTTCCATAGTAAGGGAGTGTTAGTGTGATATAAAAATAAGATAGGAGATGACATCAAATATCCTCGAACCTTACTGTGTGTGTGTGTGTTTTTAATATAAATAGATGCGCACACATACATATAATAAATACAGTCATGGAAGAATATATATATATTCATGGAAGAATATATATATATACACAAATTACGGTACGGACAGTGGAGTAAAAATACTACAAAGGACAAAATAGAAGAACACATAAGAACCAGGTTCATAAATTGGCCCTTCCCCAACCTAAGAGACATTTTTCTCCATTTTTCTTTTGTTTTTGGTGTATGGAGATGAAATTATACATTATTAGATTGTTACAATTTTAAAATAACTAAACATATTCATGAGCAATTTTTTATATATTATCCTCGCTCGGAAATTTGCATTTCAAAAAATGAGGAAACGTGTATATATATTGGACGTGCGTTTATATATATATATATATATATATATATATATACATACCTCCTATATATATACACAAACATGCATGTATATATTAGCTAATATACTATACATTTAGTTTGCAGTTGAGCACGCAATAATTGGTTTGGCGATCAAAAGTATGTCGTAGAAAAGCTATGAAATGAGTCAGCTGTGACTTGTGTACAATTCATACTACATCAAATCAACTGTTCTAGTATTTATTTAATAATTAAAGTTATAATTTGGAAAACCATTTAGACTTTAAATTCTTATTTACTACAAAATAATTATAAAACATTAAATATAATGCCTGTTTAAGCATATCAATGAAAAAGTTTGATTTCTTTTATTTTTTTAAAAATAAATATTTATTTATTAGAAAAATATCTCAAAACATATATTTTTTAATAAATAAATATTTATTTATAAAAAATCACCATATCCCAATACCACCAACGCATATTTGACCTCGTGTATAAGAAAGAAATAAGCGTAAACAAACAAACCCTATAAATAATTAAAGCCCCGTTGGGCATTACTTATAATAATTGTAAACATATTGAAAATATACGAGTATAAAATCTTTGAAAAGGCCTTCTCCAACACCTTAAGGTTCTGGGTAAAATGATTTCAAATATAGTATCAAAGCTCAAGTTTTGGTGGAGGTATCGGGTTCGAACCCCACCACCCCCAATATTCTCAATTTAATTTGGACACTAAGGGAAGGCTCCAGAAAGGCACAAAAAATATAAGTTTTGGTGGAGGTGTCGGGTTCGAACCCCACCGCCCCCAATATTCTCGATTTAATTTGGATACTAAGGGAACCCCACCGCCCACAATATTCTCAATTTAATTTGAACACTAAGGGAAGACACCAAAAATGGGCTCTGTGTCCTAATGATCCACTCTTCAATCCCATAAAAAGTTGGGCTGCTCAAATATGGGCTTTCGAATAAGGGGGAGTATTGAAAATATAAGAAGTATAAGATCTTTGAAATGACCTTCCCAACACCTTAAGGGTTTGGGTGAAATGGTTTTTAACATGGTATCATAGCTCAATTTTGGTGGAGGTGTCGGGTTCGAACCCCACTGCCCCCAACATTCTTAATTTAATTTGGATAGTAACCAATATAAATAATTTAATTTGGATAGTAACCCTATTCTTAATTTAATTTGGATAGTAACCCTATTCTTAATTTAATAATTTGGATAGTAACCCTAATATGGGCTTTCGAGTGAGGGAGAATATTGGAAATATAAATAATTTAATTTAGATAGTAACCCTAATATGGGCTAACCCTAATATGGGCTTTCGAGTGAGGTAACCCTATTCTTAATTTAATTTGGATAGTAACCCTAATATGAGCTTTCGAGTGAGGGAGAATATTGGAAATATAAATAATTTAATTTGGATAGTAACCCTAATATGGGCTAACCCTAATATGCGCTTTCGAGTGAGGGAGAATATTGGAAATATAAATAATTTAATTTGGATAGTAACCCTAATATGGGCTTTCGAGTAATGGAGAATAACCCTATTTTTAATTTAATTTGGATAGTAACCCTAATATGGGCTTTCGAGTGAGGGAGAATATTGGAAATATAAATAATTTAATTTGGATAGCAACCCTAATATGGGCTTTCGAGTAAGGGAGAATATTGAAAATATAAAAGTATTAACACCTTAAGGTTTTGGGTGAAATGATTTCTAACAAGAACAAATAAATTCTATAAATGATTAAGGTCCCGTTGGATATTACTTATTTCAATACGTATAAGGACGTCAACAAATAAGATACTTATTTGATAAGTAACACCAAACATCTACTAAGGTCATGTTTGTTAATCACTAATAAGTGGTTGTATCTCTAAAAATAAGTATTTACGTAGATACTTTTTTTTTAAATAAGTACTTTCTTTTAGATTACACAAATACCCCCTAAATATATATAAAATAGTTTATAAGTAAAAAAAGGAAAACACCTGTGAAGTTTTTTTCCACAATCGACGCTTGTAATCATAGAAAGAAGTATCTAGTTTTTGAGTCTTTCTCTCTCTCTCTCTCTCTCTCTCTCCAAAAAGCCTCCTCCGCCAGAAGATTTCTCGGACGCTTCCTCCCGCGACGACTTCGGTCGTTTGCCGGAGCTTATATATGTATATTATTAGTGCTCATCTTTCTCAAAACTAGATAAAAGATACTCATTACATTTCTTTGAGGTTTTAAATTTTGGATCTGATTAGTTCGATCTTTTGGTTCCCCTCTCATGTTTGATGTTTCTTTGTAACGAACACGGCAGCAGATGACTGGTAATTTCTTTTGTCTCGACAGCAGATCTGGATTTTAGTTACTTGGAGTGTACCAGTTATCTTAGATCTAGATTTTCTGTTTTTCTTTTAGTGTTTAGTGCACTCTTATCTTGGTTGTCCAATGTTATAGATTATTTTCTCGTCGTTAGATGCCTTCACTGCAGGACTTTCTCCTCCTGCGTTACGGTGTCCTGGCTCTGGATGGAGAACTGATTTTCTAGTTTCTGGTCATACCAATTTTCCACTGCGAGTGTTTTATTGTAATCTATGTTTGTACTCCCTCTCTTTTTTATTATATGTCGTTTGACTTTTGTGCACGTAGTTTAAGGTGCTTTAACCGAATAGTAAAATATATTATTTTTTATTTTTTTTTAAAATAAAAATATAAAAGTCAAATTTATTATATCCTTAAACTACGTGCATAAAAGTCAAACGACATATAATAAAAAACAGATAAAGTAATTTATATTATCTCATGGTGTAATTAATTTTATATCCTTATGTTTGTACCTGTTTATGATGGACTGATTTTAATATATGTTTAGTTAAACAAAAAAAAATGTCATATGTAAGAGTACACAAACAAACAGTCCCTAAGATTAATCTACTTATTACGGACGTTATTGATGCCTCATAATTATTTAGTAGGGTGATAACAACCACGTGGATGTCCATCAAGCTGATCTGGAAGGCCCCACCCATTTCATATCATCAACTGTTTCCGTTAAAAGTGGTTGTAAGAGATATTCAGAGGAATTAAAGTAAGGTAAAAGATAACAACTATATCATGAATGTATTAAAAGATAGGGAGCATTATATATACCTTACCACTTTTTAAGTGGTAACTTATTTTAAATGGTAAAAAAAAAGTATCAATATGGTGCTTTTTTTAAGTATTTTTTTTTAAAAATGCTTTTCTCACTTTAAATTTGGCTGTTTGGCTAGGCTTAAAGCTGACTTTTAAAAAAAAGCACTTAAAAAAGCATAATATTGATATTTTTTTTATCACTTAAAATAAGTTACCAATTTTAAGTGGTAACCAAACAGAGTCATTGTATATTGGAGAAAAAGAAGATATAAAGTTAAAAGCACACGTGACAAGATATATTGGATAAATTAATTTAGACGATAATAATATATATATATCTATATTAATTTAGATGAGAGAGCCAGAATTTGAATTGCCGACAGCTAAATAAAACTCTTGTGACTATATTTTTTTAAGATTAGGATAAGCTAAGTGAAGATTATATTTAAAAAGTAACTTGATCCATGTTAATGTGGGTTAGAGTTAGAGATAATGATTTGTCCAAAACTTTATATAGTACTACTAGATGATTTAGCTTTTAAAATTACATTACATTTTTCTTATCTTTAAC
>JAUEJK010000118.1:5417079-5428777 GCA_032274865.1 Eryngium alpinum
ATATGTCATTCCATGTGTACAAACCGGTAGGCCAAAGGCTACGCATGATCCCCTTTATTGTCTTCTTTGCCGTGTGGCCAAAGGCGACTAGTTTTACATCAGTCGGTTATGGTTAAAGTATATCCGACCGCCCGTGTCGGTCAGATATATTCGGTCACATAAGCCCTCTTTTCTTGTAGTGCATGTTAATGACTCTGTCAACCATGATCGTCTTTTTCTATTTATGCCAAAATTTTGTTAAGAAAAAAATCTAGATGGTTTCGGCAAGATATTTTTCATTATCGTTTTCAATAGTGTAGTTCATATAGACGCTTAGTTGAGAGTTGAAATTCGGGAACTTTTAATCTCTAACTTCCAAGTTTGGAGGATTCAGTGCTTTTGAATGGGCAGGACTTGAAGCATTAGATCGCACATTCTTTCTGAATTCGGACTTAGATGCCAGAAATTCTCAAGTCCTATGCTAATCAGTTCAGATCAACAGTGTAGTAGATCGTGCTGAGCTATTTTTGATCCTAGAACATAGTTACTAATTTGTCAACGGATCGATATTATACTAAACCACCAAACAAGAATAAAAGACACTTCGAACGAAAAATTCAGAATTTACTTGTACAATAAAATTTAAATTCATTATGTATCAACGAAATTGTTCACTCAAAGATTTGAAGCGGAGCTTTAACAAGTTCTACTCATAGTTTTATTAATATATATATATATATATATATATATATATATATATATATTCACAAATCAATGAAATTATTCAACGGAATTTTCACATATTCTATTCCTACTTTTAACGCATAAAATATTCAAACTACTAATTAATGTTCTGAGAATTTGAAGTTCACTATACATAGTTTAGTGGCCACCGTGATGATGATGATGTCCACCACCTCCACCACGTCCACCACCTCCATTGCTAAAACCACCGCCACCACTATGATGATGGTGGAGGTCCACCACCTCCGCGGCCGTGATGATGATGATTTCCACCACTCATACCATAATCTAAAGTGCTAGTCAGGGGTATCTAAAATACTAGTCACAGGTATCGCTGACACATTACCATCTCCGGTCACAGGTAACACAACAGGTAACACTGAAATATTAGCATCTCCGGTCACAGGTAACACCACAGGTAACAGTGAATTATTACAATCTCTAGCGTAGCAGTCAGAAGCACAAGACAGCACAATCATAAACAGAACTATAGCGGTACCAACGACGACTACCACTACCATAGGATCCATTGGTGCAAGAAAATATGAACATGTTATGTGATTGTATATGTATATATATATGTTCGTATATTTCGATTAGTAAAAGGATTTTATGTGTTCTTATTGTTCTTGGTAAAGTCCTAATTCTTATTGAATTCTTGAATCAAATGAATTTATAAAATAATAAACAAATTTAATGAAAGAAAATTCTATGAATGTAATGAAAATAATTCTGTGCTTCGACACAGCAGAACTAAAGCCTTGCGTTAAATAATACTCTCAAATAATCTATTTTGTCTATCTTCCCTAAATTTTAAATTATAACTTTTCTAACTAATATATTAAAAAAGTAATATTAATTTTTATAATTTTATTTTATAAGTTTCATTCATAAAATTTGTATCTTGTCCCATAACAATCTCGTGGAACAAACCTGACGGAAGGTAAAAGATGGCATCTCACTAGTTTCTTAAAAAATAATAAAAAAAGTTTAAATAGAAAATTTGGATATTTTCCAAAAATATATGAAAATAGTTTAAATTAATTATAATGCTGACTTTTTGTTTATTAAAATTATATTTTTAAAATATAAATATTTTATTATATATATAATAAAAGATTAGTAAATAAATATAAGTACGAGAGAAAAAGTTTATATTTATATAGAATATTACGTATTATTTAATTGGGATTATGAGAGTAGACTTAATATTTAAGTAGAAAATTACTTCTTATTTGATTAAAATTATGATTTATTTTTAAATATCAAATTACAATACTTAATAAAAGATTCATAATAAAATATAAGTAAGAGATTTAGACTTTATATTTAAGTAGGATATTAATTCTTATTTGATTCGAATTATGAGAGAAAGACTTAATATTTAAGTAGTACATTACTTCTTATTTAATTGTAATTATGATTCATTTTTAAATATTAAATTACTTGATAAAAGCTTAATATTTAAGTAGGACATTACTTCATATTTACTTAATACTTAATAAAAAAAATAATAACATATAAATAAGATAGAAAGACTTTATATTTAAGTAAGATATTATTTTTTATTTAAGGAAATTATGAATAAAAGACTTAATATTTAAGTAGGATATTACTACTTATTTAATTAATATTATGATTTATTTTTAAATATTAAATTATTTAATACTTAAATATTATTAAGAAGTGACGGTAACAAAAAGAAGCATTCATGTGAGTAAAAACACCCAATCCATGGTAAAAATGGAATGCTTAAAACTATGTATATATGACTTAATATATTGGTTCTATGTATGTATATGCACACATATTCATTGAACAGGGCTCATGCTTGTCATATTTGGCCAAACAAAATCTAATTTGTAACTACCAAAGCAAGAGATAATTGACAAATAAGAATTTTATTGGGAAAAATTAAGCACATAAAAATAATCAAAATTTTAAAAACTAAAATATTATTTCCTTCACAAACAATTTAAATCTAGCCAAAAAATCAACATAATCTTCGATATCATAACTCTTCAATCAGATGCTATTCGGTTCTCTTATTTGAAATTGGTTTTTTTCGCTACCACAATCTAAAGAAGCTATGCAATTTCTATTGATGGAACTAATTTTATGCTAAAACTGTTTCTTTCAATATAGATAAGAGTCCAAATACGTTGGAAGTAATTAATATTTAGTTTTATGTTTTATTTTAAATAAAGAAGCCGTCAACCCATGTAAATAGCTGAAACTTGGTCGTATTATTATTCTTCAGTATTTTAAGGATCGTGGAGGTACTGGAGCAAACGTAGGAAGTAGTTGCAGTTGTTTAGGAGTCCTTAATGTCTGGTTCATCTATTTATCTGAGTGTACTCTTTCAAAATTAATCGAGTGAAAAATAAATGTTATTTTTTTCAGTTTATACATGTTACTCAGTGTGTATTTGATAATATACCTGTTTCTTTTCATCGTCTGATATCAGAGCATCTACATTCAGAGCATTCACTACGAGATGGACAAGGGGCAAACCAAGGTTGGATCTGTTGGGTTAACCTACCCAATGTTGGCAAAGGGAAATTACACGGCGTGGGCGTTGAAGATGAAAGTTTTTATGCAGGCTCAGGGAGTAGACTTCTATAGAACCTAGTGATGAAAACGTAGTGGCTGACGAGAAAAATGATAGGTTGCCTTGGCCACGATTTACCAAGGCATATCTGAGGAAATATTATTGTCAGTCTCTGGGAAGAAGACGGAAAAGGAGGGCTGGGAAGCCATCAAAGTTATGTGCCAAGGAGCTGAGTGTGTAAAGAAGGCCAAGATTCAGACGCTGAAGGGGGAATTCGGGTCACTGCATATGGATGATAGTGACCAGCTTGAGGATTTCTACATGAAGCTTAATGGGTTGGTGTCCACCATTAAGCTTTAGGTGAAGAGATGAAGGAGTCGTATGTGGTTAACAAGCTACTTCGAGCTATTCCATCCAGATTTTTAGAAATTAACTCGACAATCGAACAGTTTGGGGATTCGAAAACCATAACAGTTAAGGAAGCCACTAGGTCTCTCCAAGCCCATGAAGAAAGATTGAAGGGTCAAAACAAAACTAATGGGAAGGGTCAAAACACAACTACTAGGAATAAGTTGTTATTAACGGAGGAGGAGTGGTCTCGGTGCGAGAAGAATGAAGGGAAGCTCCTAATCAGTCAGGAGGAATGGACAATCAAGTTTCAAAGGACGAGGCAGACGTGGTTTTCAGTGAACTAGTCGTGATAGAGACACTGTGAGATATTTTAACTATAATGTATTGGGGCACTATGCTGCGGAATGCAAGCGACCACATCGAGAGAGAAACCAAAAACCCGAGGCAAACCTGGTCTAAATTAAGGATGATGAACTGTTGATGTATGAGTTAAATGAGAATAAGTCTAAACTGGTGTTATTGAACGAAGAAAATGTTATTCCAAAGTTGGAGCCGATCGGGAAGGAGAAAAAGATATCACATCTATGGTATCTGGACAATGGCGCCAGTAATCACATGGATGGGGACAAATCAAAGTTTTCAAACCTAGATGAGGATATGACAAGAGAAGTGTGATTTAGTGATGGATCAACTGTATGCATTAAAGGGAAAGGTTAAATCGCGTTTAAGTGAAAAACCAGAGAAGAGAGGTATCTAATAATGTGTTTTATAACCCAAATCTTTGCAACAATATCATTAGCCTTGGGCAGATGTTAGAAGTAGGAAATAAGGTGGTGTTCCATGGTGGGTTAATGTGGGTGTATGATAATGATATGAATCTATTGATGGAAGTTAAAAGGACAGCCAATCATTTATACAAGATTTTGCTCGAGAAATCTGAAGGTGTTTGCCTGATTACAAAAGTGGAAAAAGATTCATGGCTCTGGCACTCTCGTCTGGGCCACGTAAATTTTGATGCAATAAGCCTTATAAAAAGGAATGAGATGGCGAAAGGTCTGCCAAAGTTGGTCCATCCAAAAACAATGTGTAAAGACTGTTTAATGGAAAAACAAACTAGGGCTCCCTTTACAGCTCAATTGAGTTACACGTCAAGCAAGGTGCTGTAATTAATTCATGGGGTTATATGCGGGCCAATCACACTACTTACACCGTCTGACAAGAGGTATTTCTTACTTTTGGTTGATGATTTTAGTCGTAAAATAAGGGCTTATTTTCTTTCAACCAAGGATGAAGCAATAGATGAGTTCAAGAAATTCAGGACACTTGTGGAGAACGAATTTAGAAAAAAAATTAATCATTACGTACAGACAGAGGGGGGAAGAGTTTTTCTCACACCATTTTGAATATTTCTGTGAAGATGCTGGGATTATAGGACAACACACAGCTCCTTACTCTCCGCAGCAGAACGGAGTGGTAGAGCAAAGAAATAAAATAGTGGTGCCAATGGCTAGAAGTTATTTAAAGGAGAAGCAAGTCCCATGAATGTTCTGGGGTGAAGCCGTGCGACACTATGTGTACGTGCTTAACAGGTTACCCACACGAGGTCTCTATACTAACACTTCTGCGAAGCATGGTTGGGCAAGAAACCAGATTTCAGTCCCATTTATATCTTTAGGTGCTGTGCTTATATGAAAATACCTGGTGTTTATACAAGAAAGTGGATGATCGTTTAAAGGTAATAGTGTATTTTGGGAGAGAGCCTGGCACAAAAGCCCATAGAGTATACGACCCATAGGAGAATAGAATTCACGTTAGCATAGATGTGATTTTTGATGAGTCAAATTCATGGGCCTGGACTGATGTTGATGGGGTAGTCGGCAAGGCTCACACTCAACTTACAATCGCTTACTTTGTAACTACATCAGTAACAGATGAACATACCTTGGCTGAACCTGAAACTCCTATACAATCACCACAGTCGAGTGAAGGTGATTCAGAAGATTCTGGCAACAGCAATACACTAAAGCGGTACAGGTTGATAAATGACATCTATGTTAATACAAAAGAAGTTGAAATTAAGGAGGATGAATTGTTGTTTATTGGTATTGAAGAACCAGTCACGTACAAACAAGCTGTCAAAGAAAAAGCATGGGAGGAAGTTATGGAGAGCGAGATCGACACAATAGAGAGAAATAATACTTGGAAACTCGTGGCACTACCACCTGGACACAAACCGATTGGTCTGAAATGGGTGTACAAATTGAAAAGAAACACTGATGGTGACATTGTGAAGTATAAGGAAAGACTTATTGTAAAAGGCTATGTTCAAAGACAAGGTGTGGATTTTGAGGAAGTTTTACACCCGTTACTCGCTTGGAGACTGTGAGATTACTATTGGCTTTGACAGCAAAAAAAAGTTGGGAAGTTTATCACCTTGATGTTAAGTCGGCCTTCTTGAATGGGGATTTACAAGAAGATGTGTACGTACAACAACTAGAAGGATTTGTAAAGCAAGGCAACGAATATTTGGTTTATAAGCGGGTGAAGGCAATCTATGGACTTAGGCAGGCGCCACGGGCCTAGTTATATAAATGTTTAGAAAGATTGGGTTTTATAAAATGTCCCTATGGGCATGCAGTATACAGAAAATGGGAGAAGGATGAGACATTGATCATTGGAGTGTATGTTGATGATTTGGTAATCACAGACATAAGCGTATCCATGATTCAATAGTTTAAGGAACAAATAAACAAGAAATTTGTCATGAGTGACCTAGGAAAGCTATCTCACTATTTGGGGATAGAGGTGGTGCAAACTAAGGAGTACATAGAGCTAAAGTAGACATCTTATGCTAAAAAGGTGTTGGAGAAAAGTGGTATGACAGAGTGTAAGTCTACCAAATATCCATGGAACGACCCACCGAGATGCATCTCCATTCTGTGAAGCAAATTCCGAGGTATTTAAAGGGTATGTTGAATATGGATTGGTGTATTTAAGTGGAAGCAGTAACAACACATTATCAGGGTATTCTGACATTGACTTGGTGGGGCAAATTGATGATAGAAAGAGTATCCGGGGGGGGGGGGGATGGCATTCTTGCTTAATGAAAGTTAATCATGCGGGTGTCTCAGAAA
The DNA here is from genome assembly GCA_032274865.1 of Eryngium alpinum. NCBI lineage: Eukaryota > Viridiplantae > Streptophyta > Magnoliopsida > Apiales > Apiaceae > Eryngium > Eryngium alpinum. The sequence continues at coordinate 5,423,839 of JAUEJK010000118.1, forward strand.
CAGCGTTGTGTAGCATTATCCTCCTGTGAAGCTGAGTTTATGGCAGCTACAGTGGCTGCTTGTCAAGGTATATGGTTGAGAAATTTGCTTGGAAGGCTTATTGATGTTTAAATTGATCCAGTGGTACTTTACATAGATAATAAGTCTACAACAGATTTAGCCAAGAATTCCAGTGTTGCATAGACATGGTAAACATATCAGTATTCGATATCATTTCATCCGTGAGTGTGTTGAAAGGGGAGAAATCATGATCAAACATATTGGAATAGGTAGTCAACATGCTGATGTGCTGACAAAAGCTATGGTCACTGTAAAATTTAAAAGGATGCGTGCACTGCTTGGCATCAGGAATCTTCAAACCCAAATTTAGATTGGGGGTGCTTATTGGAAGTAATTTAAATTTGGTTTTATGTTTTATTTTATATAAATAAGCTGTCAACCCATGTAAACAGCTAAGACTTAGTCGTATTACTATTCTTCAATATTTTTAGGATCGTGGAGGTAGTGGAGCAAAAGTAGGAAGTAGTTGCAGTTGTTTAAGAGTCCTTAATATCTGGTCCATCTATTTATCTGATTGTACTATTTTAAAATTAATCAAGTAAAAAATAATCGTTATTTTTTTTCCAATTTATACGTGTTACTCGGTGTGTGTATTTGATAACATACCTATTTGTTTTCATCAAAATATTCACGTTTTCCTAATCATTAGGTACCTTATATCTTAACATGTAATTTTTTCTTAAAAAGGGAATAAAACAATGTACTCACTTTTTATCACGTATTCTGACAAGATAGTAATCCCAAACGTATTTTAATTTTTTAACCCTTAGATAAAAAAATAATCTAATTTATACAAATATATTTATTAAATAAGTATTAATGAAAAATACGGGTTGTTACACAGGTAGCACTGCACAATTATACGAATGACCAAATCGCAAAGAAAGCTAGTTTAGGCAATGTAACCAATTTGATCTCAATTTGACCATAACTAAATAATTAAACTAGACTTCAGAGGCATCCTAAATTGGTAAGACTCATAATTTATGGAGAAAAGCTGCAGAAACCAAGTTAACGTCTAAAATTATTGTGGATAGTCTTAGATAATTATAACGTTGGAATTTTACAATGACCAGAACTAAGAAATCAAAGAGAATTCCATACGCTTTCTAAATTAATAAGATAGACGAATTCTAAGTTAAACCCAATTTCTTATGAATTTTTTAAGTTGCGAAAGCCTATTCCCGAGTACAAATATGCATGTAACAAAGAAGTCAAATTTTCACATAGTTAGGTTTCAAATTATGAAAATATGCATTAGACAAAAGTTGTAGGTATCGAAAATTCCTTTCTAAAAAGTCCAGACACAATCACATCGGATCTATAATGAATTTATTAAGACTTTTTAAAGGTAACAAATACTAAAAGGTATACAAAAACGAACTCGGCACGTATATCCAACAAAGATATGAATACATACATATGAAGCATGTATAAGAAACAAATTCATACATATCAAACAATTGAGAAACAAATATAATACATGTATTCTAGAATGAGGTGAATATATACATCAAAGCATGACACCAATTGATATTGGGAGAATAAGAAACCTCACACCTAAATTAATGGCTACAAAGTTGAAGAATATTTCGCCTCCTAACTTTTTCCCTCCAAACCCTGTTTCTCCAAGAGCGAACATTAAATAAAGTGAACGACAAATAATAGGGTTAGCATCTATAATAATCCTTATATATACTCGTTTCTTTTTATTTTCTTTTTTCTAAACTAATTAGGATATAGACTAATATTAATTATATAACTAATAATAATTATATAAGTAATATTTATATTGTTAGGGTATACTGAACTATTCTTTTGAATTATATTTTATTTCCGACCATTATTAATTGAGAATCATTTATGTGTTGTCTGATATTATATACTGTAAACAATCTAGTCTCAAATGGGGGACAAAAGATTAGATTGTTGGTTTCCTTATCTATTCTATCTATAAAAGCTGAACTCTCTTTTCTTTTAGAAGGGGTAAATCTGTCATTTAAACATTTTCTTATTCTCTCTCCTCTCTCTAGTTGCAAAGGATTTGTACTACTGTTACTACTGTTCTCAGATTAATTATTGCCACTTGACTGTTATGCCCAAGCACCGAAACAAGGCAAAAATCTGACACATGCCGGTGGAGGATATATACATTACTACCACAATTGTTTTACTGTTTTAATTCTCTTATTTTTTTTATTACTAAATTCGTATACTAAAAAACAATTACAAATATGTTGTTACAAAAAAAACTAATTTAAAATATAAAATTTTGAATATTTCTATTTTAATTCTTTTCAAATTATTAATTTCGATTATTTCTATTTTACACAAATCTAAACTGGCAAATGTATTACGAATCCACAACATGAGATCTGCTTTTACATTTTTTCCTATTCTATTAACAATTTTTGTCTTACTAATAATTTAATAAAAATTATTTTAAAATTAATTATTGCCACTTGACTGTTATGCCCAAGCACTGAAACAAGGCAAAAATCTGACACATGCTGGTGGAGGATATATACATTACTACCACAATTGTTTTACTGTTTTAATTCTCTTACTTTTTTATTACTAAATTCGTATACTAGAAAACAATTACAAATATGTTGTTACAAAAAAACTAATTTAAAATATAAAATTTCGAATATTTCTATTTTAATTCTTTTCAAATTATTAATTTCGATTATTTCTATTTTACACAAATCTAAACTGGCAAATGTATTACGAGTCCACAACATGAGATCTGCTTTTACTTTTTTTTCTTATTCTATTAACAATTTTTGTCTTACTAATAATTTAATAAAAATTATTTCAAAATTAAAATTATTAATTTCAAATATTTCTATTTTAATTCATTTGAAATTATTAATTTTGATTATTTCTATTTTACCCAAATCTAAACTGGCAAAGATATTACGAGTCCACAACATCGTATCTGCTTTTACTTCTTTTTTTCCTATTCTATTAACAATTTTCTTCTTACTAATATTTAATAAAAATTATTTTAAAATTAAAATTATTAATTTCGATTATTTCTATTTTGCAAGACCTCTGTACTTGGTTCATATTATTTATGTATACTTTGACTATTATGCCCACACACCCAAACCAACAGACTGAGCACTGCGGAAACAAACAGAATTTGAGTAGTAAATGCACTGTTCATTTTCTGGTATTAGTACATATTATGGAAACAAAATTTTATTTTAATACAAGATTAGTACATATGAACTTTAACTTTACAAGATTAGTAGATATTTTACTATTACTGAATTTGTAATTCTTTATTTTAATTTTACAAAATTTCCAAAATAACGAATTCCTTTATACTCCCTCTGTGTTTTAATAACTGACGCTTTGACTTTTGGCACGTAATTTTAGGAGCTTTGACCGAGTAGTAAAATATATTATTTTCTAAATTTTCTTTTTCTGAATAAAAATATAATATTTTTATTTTTATTTAAAAAAAGAAAATTTGAAAAATAATATATTTTACTACTCGGTCAAAACTCCTACAATCAACTGTCAAAAGTCAAAGTGTCAGTTATTAAAACACGGAGGGAGTATTTATTAACAATTAGTGTGCAAATAAAAAGTACAAAAATTAATTTAAATTTAGTGTTACTAATTAGGAATCCTTTATTTTTTTTAACTTTTAAACTTATAGTGGAACTTTTAATTTTACAAAATTTTTAAAAAATAAAGGTGTTACGATTCCACATTAACGAATCCCCTTTTACTTATTAACAATTAGTGTGTAAATAAAAAGTACAAAAATTAATTTAAATTTAGTATTACTAATTTGGAATCATTTACTTTTTTAACTCTTTTAACCTACAGAGCACCTTTTAATTTTACAAAAAAAATTCAAAAATAAAGGTGTTACGAGTCCACGTTACCGAATACCCTTAACCCTTTTACTTATTAACAATTAGTGAGTACATAAAAAATACAAAAATTAATTTAAATTTAGTATTACTAATTAGGAATCCTTAATTTTTTTAACTTTTCAACTTACAGTGGACCTTTTAATTTTACAAAATTTTTAAAAAATAAAGGTGTTACGATTTCACATTAACGAATCCCCTTTTACTTATTAACAATTACTGAGTACATAAAAAGTAAAAAAATAACAATTTAAATTTAGTATTACTAATTACGAATCCTTTACTTTTTTAACTTTTAAACTTACAATGGACCTTTTAATTTTACAATTTTTTTTCGAAAATAAAGGTGTTACGAGTCCACATTAACGAATTCCCTTTTATTTATTAACAATTAGTGTGTAAATAAAAAGTACAAAAATTAATTTAAATTTAATATTACTAATTTGGAATCCTTTACTTTTTTAACTTTTAAACCTAAAGTGGACCTTTTAAGTTTACAAAAAAAAAATCAAAAATAAATGTGTTACGAGTTCACTTTAACGAATCCCCTTTTACTTATTAACAATTAGTGAGTACATAAAAAATACAAAAATTAATTTAATTTTAGTATTACTAATTAGGAATCCTTTAATTTTTTAACTTTTAAACTTACAGTGAACCTTTTAATTTTACAAAAAAAAATTCAAAAATAAAGGTGCTTCGAGTCCACGTTAACGAATCCCCTTTTACTTAATAACAATTACTAAGTACATAAAAAGTACAAAAAATAATTTAAATTTAGTATTACTAATTACGAATCCTTTACTTTTTTAACTTTTAAACTTACAGTGGACCTTTTCATTTTACAAATTTTTTCAAAAATAAAGGTGTTACGAGTCCACATTAACGAATTCCCTTTTATTTATTAATAATTAGTGTGTAAATAAAAAGTACAAAAATTAATTTAAATTTAATATTACTAATTTGGAATCCTTTACTTTTTTAAC
>JAUEJK010000118.1:6769355-6779939 GCA_032274865.1 Eryngium alpinum
AATATTAATAATTTATTAAACTTGAAAAATTTTATATAAATTAATTATTAAAAATAAAATATATAAATTAAAATTTATTTTTAAACATTTATTTAAGAAGTCGTGCATCGCAAGAGTAATTTGCTAGTTCTAATAAAAATAATTATTAAACAAGTACGATAATTATTTATTGGGTTTGAATCTGACAGATAAAATTGCATTCATGATAAAATTGCATTCATACGATATGGAGAAAATGAAAAGACGAGGCATCCGTATATCACGCCCACGCGGTTTCAACTTTACTGTAGCCGTGTTTGTGTATCAAATGGCTCAGCTGATAAGCTGATCAGCAGGAAAAAAAAATAATAAATGTATTTATTTTTAAAATTTTTATTTTTAAATTAATTTTAAATTTAGCCAAATAGTAAGTGAGAAAATCATTTTAAGTTTGAAGCTTGAAACAGGGGCCTGTATCTATCTCCGCTTCTATTATTCCAAGCTAAATAAAAGTTAAACATATGCAAGTTTAGGAACTTGAAGGTCGAATTGTATTGTTTTACTTATGGGTATAAACGAATTGATTTGTTTGCGCGAATAAGTAGGTTCAATTTATTTCATAAGAAAGGGGAGCTTGAATTTGAATAATAAAAATTATTTAATAAATTTATCAATTTAAGTGGAATTTTATAGATGTTTGATTTGAATTCAACTCAAAGTTTATAGATATTCAATTTAAGTTCTGAACTTGTTCGATGCGTTAAATTTGAATTCGATTTATTAAAAATTTAATAAAAAATATTATATAAATATTTTTTAATTAAATAATGATACTAAAATAATATAATGTTAAATTTTTAATAAAATTAATAAAGTATAAATTAAATTAGTTTTTATTTTTAAAAAATAATAAATATTATATATATATTAACTAACCTCGGCTCGACTCGAAATGAACGGTTCAAATTCAATTCGTTGGTTAATTTAAATTTAAATATAAAATTTTATTCGAATAAATAATTAAACTTGACTCAATACGATAAATAAAAACTGGGATCTAAAAGCTCAACTGACGGCCTAGTTTCTTTTACTTTGTATAGTTTCTGATTCATTTTATTTAATTGAAAATCGTAAATCATTAAATAACTAAAATTAATTACAGTTTAGTAGTACTAAATTACTTTATTAAGTCAAGACAGAGTAACTGGAATATTCTCTCAAATACTCAACCTTTACCACTGATCTTCACTTAATTTACACTTTTACCCAATTGATCGTACTAGACGGAGAAGACAAAAGAAAATGGAAATGAAAAGTAAAGTATATTGTTGAGAAAAAGGAAAGTAAAAGATAGACATTAGTTGTTCCTTACCTGAACCTTTAATTTTCTCAGATCCAATTTTTTCTGCTACTCCAATCGCTTATAAATCTGCCGCCGGCGAGTTTTTTTCTTTTACAACTCCGTTTCTTCTGGTTTTCTGTCGCCGGAGAGTCCACCTTAGTCAAATTACAGCTGTACTTTTCCATGATTTTACAGTTTGTTTAAAGGATTTCAGAGGAGATCAGTTGTTGAAGATGTTTTGTAAGTAAATAAAGGTATATGTTTAATTTGGAGTAGTAGAATTTGATTTGCGGTGATTTGACTTGTTTTTTTGTTTTTGTTGTTGGATTTTGATTTTTGAGTTGATTTAATTTGAATATTTGAACATCTCTAGTTTGAATTAATTTGTTTATTTTTAGGTTTTTGTGATGGTAAGATCTGTACTATAAGATTTTTGTTGGAGGTTGTTTAATAAATTTAACTCTAACTTTCAAATTTGTATGGTTAAGTGTTTGTTTTTTCATGTTATGGCTGTTAGATCTTGCTCAAGTATAAAACTTTATTATGTTTAATGATTTTGGTTTTTGTTAACACTTGCTTGAATTTTTGCTAGGTTTGTGTGGTCAGAAATTGTAGTTGCATAAAATTATGGAAGAGGTGGGTACTCAAGTAGCCCCTTCACATTATATTCACCAATCACTTGCGAATCGCTTCCTTGAGTCACATCCCATGGCTAAGAAGCGCAGTTTGCCGCCTTTCCAACCGGCCAATTATCACCAAAAGCAGCAGCAGCCACAGCCTATGTTTGCCTCTGGATATCAGGAATCGAGAGACCACTGGAACCCGAAGGCGTGGGAGTGGGATAGTGCAAGATTTCTTGCAAAGCCGTTGGAATCAGATGTAGCTCGTGCAGGACCTTCCGCATCTGTTCAATCTGGGACACAGAGAAGCCGAGATGATGAAACTTTTGCAGCAAATTCTGGGGGTTTGAGGAGGAATACTGTAGCGGAAGATGATGAAAACCTGCTTCTGAAGCTCGGTGGGAGCCGTGTGAATTCTGTGGAGGAGCTTTCTTCAAGGCCTAACAAGAGAGTCAGATCTGGATCTCCTGCTGGTGGTAACTATCCCATGTGTCAAGTTGATGACTGCAAGGAGGATCTCTCAACTGCCAAAGATTATCACAGGCGGCATAAGGTGTGTGAAGTCCACAGCAAAGCCACCAAGGCCTTAGTTGGGAAGCAGATGCAGCGGTTCTGTCAGCAGTGCAGCAGGTTTGTGATTTCATTCTCTCGATTTAACATCATATATGTTAATGTTAGCAGTTTCTGTTCTTCAAACTATTGTGTGGTATATTTGTAAATTAAGTTGTTGAAATGGAATCTTTTACTGCGACCCCTCTTGCCATTTTTATATGCTTCTGAGCCAATTTTCTATATACAATTGTTGCAGGTTTCACCCTCTTTCTGAGTTTGATGAGGGAAAGCGTAGCTGCAGGCGTAGGCTTGCAGGGCACAACCGCCGGAGGAGGAAAACTCAACCGGACGATGTTTCGTCAAGGTTGTTACCTCCAGGGAACCGTGAAAACGTTAGTAACGGAGACATGGATATTGTCAATCTTTTAGCAATTTTAGCTCGTGCACAAGGTACAAATATTTAGCTATCGAGGTCGTGTTGTTTTCTCTCTAATGATTGCGAGCATACACTTATGCTGTACATGTATAAGCCTAATAGCCTTATATCTGTAATATCAGGGAACTCTGAAGCAAATAGCACTAACTGCGTATCACTTCCTAATAAGGACCAACTTCTTCAAATCCTTCAGAAGATTAATTCATTACCTTTGCCGGCAGACATAGCTGCAAAATTGCCTCTTTCAGGTGTTACCAATAAAATTAGTCCTGACCGAGCAGAAAATGAAAACAAGCTAAATGGAAATAGTTCTCCATCTTCAACACTGGATTTGCTCGCTGTTCTTTCGGGGGCTCAGGCAGGTTCCTCTCCTGATAGCACTGCGGTTCCATCTCAGAGAAGCAGTCATGCGAGCGACACCGATAAAACTAAGTCTGCTTGTATTAATTTGCAAAATGGACCGCGAAATGAGCTTGCTTCATTTGGAGAGAGAAGTAGTACCAGTTACCAGTCTCCTGCAGAATATTCAGATTGTCAAGTCCAAGAAACTTGTACAAATTTGCCGTTACAGCTATTTAGTTCGTCGCCTGAAAATGATAGCCCACCGAAACTGGCATCAAGTAGAAAATACTTCTCATCAGGCAGCAGTAATCCTATGGAAGAGAGATCACCTTCATCTTCTCCACCTTTCGTGCAAAAATTGTTTCCTACGGAGAGCTTAAGAGAAGCAATGAAGCCTGAGAGTGTGTCAAACGGAATGGAAGTTGGCAATGTTAAATCCAGTAGAAAAGGCTTTACATCTCTTGATCTTTTTGGTGGGGCAAATAGATGTGCCGATAATGGTTCTGTTCAAAGTTTTCCGTACCAGGCAGGATATGCTTCATCTTCTGGCTCCGATCATTCGCCTTCTAGTTTGAATTCTGATGCTCAGGTAATTTAGAATTAGAGGATTTATTATCGAAGAATTTGATTAAATTTCTATCTACTTCATAATTTTGGGGTTTGATTTTATACTTATTATATCTCAGAATCGTTCTGGACGGATACTCTTCAAATTAATTGACAGGGATCCTAGTCAGTTACCGGCAACATTGAGGACACAGGTGAGAAGTCCATAATATGTTTTGGTCTTCTTGTTATTGGCTTTTACAAATACAAAATGGCTTATTACCTCATTTTTTCAGATCTATAATTGGCTTGCTCAAAGTCCTTCAGACATGGAAAGCTATATAAGACCTGGTTGTGTAGTTTTGTCCATATACGTATCTATGTCATCTTCTTCTTGGGAGAAGGTGAGAATAAAATCTACGGGATTGTGGTTTTGTTTTGTGCAAGTTCAATATATTTTGTTGTAGCTAGCCTGTTTGACCACTGTAGCTTCCACGTGGTTTTTGCAGCTTGAAGACAATCTGGTCCAAAGCATTACTGCATTGGTTCAAGATTCTGATGATCGATTTTGGAAAAATGGAAGGTTCTTAGTTCATACTTCCAGACAGTTAGCATCACATCTAGATGGTAAGTGTTGTTCTAACTCTGACTCTAGTAATCATACTAGTCCAAGGCTATGGATGGGTGGTCTCAAAGTTTATGACAGTTTTGAGGAATGAAGGGCTCATGATACTGTATTGTAGATATAGATATGTTGTTTGAGTCTATTATTTGCTATACCTTCAATAACCCTAATGTGGTCTTATGTTGTCCATCCACAGGAAAGGTGCACATCCATAAAGCTATGAGAGCATGGAGTTTCCCTGAAGTAGTCTCCGTCTCCCCTTTAGCAGTTGTGGGTGGGCAAGAGACCACTATTTTATTGAAGGGGAGAAATTTGAGTACTCAGGGGACCAAGTATGTCGCTTATTCTTATCGTTAATGTTTTTGAAAAAAAAAAAAAAACTTTCTAACTCTGAGTTTCCTCGTATTCCAGAGTTTTTTGCACACACGCAGTCGGTTACAAGCTAGAGGAAATATCTGGATCGGCTTCTGAAGACTCAAAATTTGACGAAATAACTTTGCGAAGCTTTAGGATTATTGGTGGGGTGCCTGATGTACTTGGGAGATGCTTCATTGAGGTAATAATCTGAAAGAGATCCTATCAATTATAATTTTGATACAAGTTTGTCTTTGGGTGTTGTATTTATAATGCTCGTATCTGCAGGTGGAAAATGGTTTTAGTGGCACCAGTTTCCCTTTAATTATAGCCAATGCTACGATCTGTCGAGAATTGAAACTCCTAGAGTCTGCAGTTGATAAAGATGCCAGAGATACTATTTCTGAGAACCCTGTCCTTGATTCTGGACGACCAGTATCAAGGGGTGAGGTTCTACACTTCTTAAATGAGCTTGGATGGGTACTCCAACGGAGAAAAAATTCTTCCATGTTTGAGACACCTGAATATAAGCTTCATCGTTTCAAATTTCTGTTCATATTCTCAGTCGAAATGGATTTTTCTGCTTTAACTAAAACCCTGCTAGACATTCTGCTTGAGATGTGTTTGGGTAGGGATGAACTAGCACGAGAGGCTCTTGATATGCTGTTGGGGATTCACCTTTTGAACAGGGCTGTTAAAAGGAGGTCCAGAACAATGGCAGACTTGCTCATAAATTATTATGTACCTACTGATACAGGCAAGAAATACATCTTTCCCCCAAATCTTGTTGGGCCCGGTGGTATTACTCCTCTACATTTGGCTGCATGCACATCAGATTCTGATATTATGGTTGACATTTTGACAAGCGACCCACAGGAGGTATTGTAATTTAATTTTTCTAGTATTATCTCTTTTTTCTTTTGAAGATATTTGGTGATTCATTCGTCGTATTCAACTGCCAAGATACTATGTACCTCAATTTATTTAAGTTCTCACTGAATCCGTTTCTTTATTACTTTGACTATTATCACGTAATAACTGCCTTCCACATTTCTCCCATTGTAGGCTGGTTTAAGCTGCTGGGATTCCCTTCTTGATTTAAATGGGCTCTCACCACATGCTTATGCTCAGATGAGAAACAATCACTCATATAATGAACTAGTAGCTCGGAAGCTTATCAACAGGAAAAATGGTCAAGTCTCTGTTTCGATAGATGAGATACAGGAACAATCAATAAACCTGGGTGTGAACCACAGAAGTAGCTTCGAAATCAGACAAGCACAAAATTCTTGTTCAAAATGTGTTGTTGCAGCTGCTAGGTACAATAGGAAGACTTCAGCTTCACAAGGCTTGCTTCACCGGCCTTACATCCATTCGATGCTTGCCATTGCTGCTGTGTGTGTATGTGTGTGCTTATTCTTGCGAGGAGCTCCAGACATAGGTTTGGTTGCTCCGTTCAAGTGGGAAAATTTAGGTTTTGGGGCAGTCTAACCAAAACAGAATAATCTATATATCAGTTATTGGACCAAGCAACAGTAATACATTAAATTGTGTACAGGAGATTAACCTGCTGGTTTGGAAAAGTTTGGTCTGGTGTTGTAAATCAGAAAAATATTAGTAAAGGGAAAAAGAAAATAAATCTGATTACATTATCTGTCTACTGAGGAGGAATAGCAGATGCCCAATGCCTAAACACACCGAAAAGCTTGCAAGCAAAGGTTCTAGAGGATTCAGAGTTCAGCATTCGTATTCATATATTGCAAGGAATGGGTTGTTTCTGTAGATTCAAGAATCTTGTTCCCTAAACCTTCAGAGTATATATCTAGCCTTTTATAATGAGATGATAGGAGGCAGATTCAAAAGGCAAAGAAAAGCTATGATATTCAACAAGGTGCTTCAAAGGCTAAACTTCTAGCAGCAACAGCAGTAAGATACTCTACCGATAAATAATAGCGCCATTTTGTTCACATTAATTTTGTTGTAAGTTGTTATTTTCATTTTTCGTTTGACCTATTTATGTTTGAAAGTCATACTAACAGTTTGTTTACAATACTGTAAAGAATCTCTAGGATCATCTGAAACAATGATGTATTTATATATAGATAGAAATCAAATTATATTTTCTTTAATAAAAAGATTCTGTCAACTTCTATTTATTTATTACGTGTATCTAAATACATCACAGATTTGAATAATTTGATTAGTTGGCCTGTTTCTGTATAATACATTACTATGATTTGCCTTGTGATTGCTGCTAGCCGGCGCTAGTTCATTTGCTATCTGTAGATGTTTAAGTCTTGATATTTTAGAGAGTTTGAACTATCTGCACCGTCTTTAGGGCATAACAGTCAATCACCCCCAAGACAGGCATGGGTGTAGACGATCAAAAAAGAAGTCAGTGAACTCATTGTGTGTGTGTGTGAGTGAGTGAGTGATAAATGTGTGGAAATTGCCACATCTTAGAGGAGATAATTTCAAAGATGCCTGTTAAGTTCAAAAGGAAATAAAGGACTTGCGCAACTGCCTTTTTAATAACACTATGTGATGGGACAATCAGTGGTTTAATTTTTTTCTGTCAGTACCATGTCTTTAGGTTTTCAATATATACACCAAAATGTTCAGTGTGCTTTTAGTTATTTAATATCTCGTGAATGGGATAGTACATTACCCCATTATCTCTTTGGGACCATACAATCAATTTCATGAGTACATAATACATGCATGAAAGCTGTATAGTGTGTGTACTGCTATGTGTATGTATAGTTACTCCATTATTGAGACATGGCATCTCTAACGTGCATCGGAATAGTACTTGTGTGACCAAGTAAAGGTGCAACAAGGCATCTTCACATGTTCAAAAGTATCTCTACCTCTTTTTCTTTTCACCATTTCCTGGCAACATAGAAACATTAATATTCCGTTTTTCCCACTTGTGATTTCTCCAACTGTTACTCAATAGGGAGAATTTTGATTGATATTACAAACAATGTTTTATACAAGAGATTACCAATGGGAAAAGCGAGATAATGCGCAGTGAACTGTCGACATTAAGTTACCACGAGGAGGGAGTATAGTATAAGAGCTGCACCTTTAGTTACCACGAAGAGGGGTATCTCACAAAGAGGGTATCTGTTAGGATTTAGCTGCTAGGGTTAAAACCACCAGATACAAGAGATTATACAATGGACAATATTAATTTAGCAACATAAGATAAGCTTTTAGATTATTTACCCAACTTTATAGAAAGTTATTCTTGATCCAAACAAATGAAGGCAAGGCAGTAATTTTGAAAAGCACACAGGAGCCTGAATTTTAATCACTTAGCCTTCTCCTTCTACTCATGCACCTTCCTTTGGCAATATCTTGAACTAGAACCTGTCCAACACTTTGTCCAACTCCATCAACTAGACCCCCAAGGAAATGAATAACGATTTGGCCTGCAAAACGCGCTGTTGGTCCAAGAAGATTAGGTTTTGCTGAGATCTTAATGCCGTTGTCTTCAAGCCCATTAAGCATAGCCTTTGCACAGACTGCATGGATATGGTAACCACACACCATGCAACGATACATTCTACCCGACCTCTGTCTCTTACATTCATCACAAGGGAAACTAGAGTATTCACCTAATAGAGGTGGTAGGAGCTTCAGCGTGTGTTCATGAATAGATAGCTTCATTTCATTTGAAAGCAAAGCACAACATGGGTGCATTTGGAAATGACAGGCGCTGCACCGATATGCAAACCCTTTGGTTGCTTTCATACATACATCACACCTCGGCCACAAAATCCCACCTTTCAAAATTACAGGAAAAATTTAGTCAGTACAGATATATCATAGATATCTGTTTGTCTGAACTGTTTTCAGACAAACGGTTACTTTAACATGTTTTAGGTTTATCAAAATGTTATTACCTGGTTTAGGTTTAGGATAGAAAGTGAGTTGATGTTGGCCATGAAGTGGATGAGCTTTGAGTGCTGGTGGAGATAACGCGCAGAAATCATGTAGCTGAAAATCACATTGTTGGCAGGCGAATCGCTTGCCAGCACCGTGCTCTTTGCAGCCACTGCAGGTGAAAAGTTCTGGCACATCAACTTGAAACAGAGGGTGTTGTGAGTGACTAGGATGAAGTTTTTCTTCTCCAATAATATTATCATGATTTGGAGACATTGGAAATTGAACTGAGTAAAGAGAATTTCTTGTGGGGAGTTCCATTGAAGAAGATTTCTTCAATTGAAATGTTCCTGTTTTTGTTAATTGAACTCTGTTGTTCATGATTCTCAAGTTTCAATGTAATATTCCAAATCCAGAAACTGACAACCCAAATCTGATTGGTTTTCTTTTTTCAAGTTATGCATATCGTTATTTATGCTAGCCTAAAAGCAGTCCAGAAAAAAAGTTTTAAATTATATATTCTATAGTAATATATTTCGAAAGATTATTCCAATATCAAATCCTTAGTGAAATGACAGCTTTTGAAAAATACCAAACTTAACTTTTGAAAAACTGTTAAAAACTGTCTACATTTATAATTTGGTTCAAAATTCAAATTAATATTCTGAGTCAAGAAAAAATAAAAGAGTACACAACATAACTAAGGTCTAATCAATGTATGATTTGTGGAAGTTATAATTTAGAAGCAAGGTTGGAAGTGGAACATAAAAAAAGCAGAAAATGATTAACTATAAAATAGCTTAAAAGTCAAGGAATTCATTTAACAACTTTTGATTTTTAAAAAAAGGTGATAACACTTTTAGAAATCATATTAGTGTTTATATTCGATATACACAAATAAAGTGGTGAAGTGAAGAAAATTTAGTACCCAACTTTTTATTTGATTAATAAAGTTGCCTAGATTCATAAGCAAATATTATGCTGAGTTCTGGAACTAAACAGAGCAGAAATATATTTGTATTTTATTTTCTTCCGGTGAGTTGTATATATATACTATAATGTTTCAATTATTTAATTTATTTATTCCCTTACTGTAGATTATTCTGCTTTATGTTCTCGCCATGCATTTCAATTTTCCATATTTTCTATAATTTGGTATTCTTATGTATCTGATATTTTTTCCGGGGAGTACAAAATTAGATAAATATTAGTCTTACGAATATAATGTTTAAGATAATAAAAATTTACAATTTAAAATAAAATAATTGTATAATTTAATATTACATAAGTAATTTTAGTACTTTTTTAATAATAATTTTAATTCTAGTTTAATTCGATTAAACTTAAATACCGTAATTTAAGATGTCTGCAAATATCAATCTATCAACTATGCGATTTATTTATTAGGATTTATTAATATATTATATTTTTATAAATATTTTTCCATAGTCTATATAGTTCCATTTAATTTTAACTATGTAATTTAATTGAATTGAATATAAATATACTGGGATTCATATAAAATTTTAATTAATTATAAAAATTCTAAATTACGGAATCTTTTATAGAATACATAAAGCCCAACAAAATCTCTTAATTTTTTTTTGAATTACAATAATAATTATATATATATATATATTTTAAATTTATAAGAATTAATTATTTTCGAAAATCCGTTAATAATTAATAACTCCTGATTTTAAAAGATTTTTTAAAATCTCATTTAAATATCTTCAGATTTTAATTTTTTTTTTATAAATTTTAGTTTAAAAAATTTAATTTTTTTTAAGATTTTATTAAATTTATATTAAATACTCATAAATTTTCTAAATTCAACTATATATTTTAAAATCCCAATTGAAAATCTAGGTGCATATCAGTTTTAATATCTTTTTGA
>JAUEJK010000119.1:12282-26326 GCA_032274865.1 Eryngium alpinum
AGTCGGGACCGAAGAAAATTATTATATAATCGAGGTTATTATTTTATCGAACATTACTTTATCGAGGTTTAACTGTACTCTCTATCATGAGAGAGAATAATTCTTGAAAAGAAAAACAAAATATGAGTGGATAGCCAAAGGTGATAAGAACACCAATTTCTTTCATGCAGTAATAAGAAAAAGAAATGCAAAAAATAACATAAGTAGCATTAAGAACAACAATGTTGTTATTAAGGATCCATGGGAGATTAAGACAATCTTTTTTGAACACTTCAAAAACTTTTTCTCCAACAATGATGGGAGCGTTCTCTTTTCTTTATGGGACTTAACAACTTCAAAGATCTCAGAGGAGGATAAAGTAAAATTAGAGCTTCCCTTTTCTGAAGTTGAAGTTGAACAAGCTTTGAAAGACTGTAATCCTAGCAAGGCTCCTGGACCAGATGGAATTATCTTCACTACACCATAGATGGCCTATTGCAACGAAAGTGGTCAGTGTTGCTATGAAAATGTTGCATTTGTTTGTGCTAAATTTGATCTATTGCAACACTGAACACTTAGTGTTGCGATAATTATATTTTTTGTAACATTATAACAACATTTTTGTAAAATGTTGCATTAGTTAGTTATCTTCTGCAACATTTAATATCTAGTGTTGTAATATATATAATAAATATTTTTCTTTATAACATTTATGTGAAAAATGTTACTTAGTTATATTAAAAACATATAATAAAATTAAAATTATAGACTGAAATTTTGTTTCAATGGTCTCATCAAAACTTCTATACCCATTAAAGTTATTTCCCAAATCCATATTTCTTTTCTTAATTTCTGTTTTTCTACTTGAATTTTATATTATCTTTTTATTTATTCACCTCCTAAATTATTATTTATCTTCTGCCAATTTTTAAACATTAATTCTTTTATTTTTTTGAAATAACAAAAAAATATAACATGACAATTAGACTCAATTATTTTTATTTGTTCTTCTAACATAATTTATTATCTATAATTTTATAAAAGTAATATTCTTTTATTAAAAACCAACTATTTGCTGATATATGTTATAATACATAATTAATATACATTTAAATATACTTCATGTGAAATACTCATTATTAATATTTTTTTGTTAACAAAAAAAAATTATGTTTTTAAATTATTATAGTACTATTTAGTCCATGTGTTATATATATAAAATTTTAATATTTCTAAAAAAATTAAATATTATAAAACAGCAAGCAAGAGGTGATAAAAAATGAATAAATCTTAATTATTAAATCTTATTCTTAAATAAATAACTAAGAAATTAGTTTAATTAAGTTAATACTTTATATTAGTTTATGCAGTAAATGCCTTTTAATATTATTATTTATTTATATTTATTGTGTTAAATTTTAAAATTAGATATTTTTAATTAAAAATTAAAATTAAAAAAATATTAGTGCATCCCAGTATTTCTCTCTACTAATATTTCATTACCTTTCATAACTTGTAATTTTTTTAATTTCCCAAAACTAACACACTCCCGTATACAAACCTCTCACATCCAAAATCGGAAGCTTCAAATTCCAGTCTTTTTTTATATTTCCCAAAACTTAAACACCCTCGTATTCAAACCCACACATACAAAACACACACAAAACCAATACACAGTCTACAACTAGGGATCAGTAGCCGGCGAAGGAGCGTTGTCTTTCAAATCCAAAATTGGAAGCTTCAAATTCCAGTCTCGAATCCCAATATTGTAGTTTAAAATCTGAGGTAACCATCAATTTAACATTAAATTCCAGTTTATAAGTTACATGAATCGAGTTGATTTTTTTGAGCTATATAACTCACTTTGATTTTTATTGGGGTTGATTTGGGTTTAGAGTTATATAAAACACCGATTTTGGGTTGGAAATCCTAATCTTTCAAGTGAAACCTTAGTTTATGCCAGTTTTTATATTGGTTTGAAACCCAGAATTTGTTCCTATTTTAAATTATGGGTTTATTGTTTGGATTAGTTTTGTAACTTTGAAACCCTATAACTAATTTGATTGATTTTAGATTTTGGGGTTTGCAAGTATAATTACTTTTATTTGATTGGGTATATTATTGATCTCACGGTGTTTAGTCTGTTAGTTTTGGTTTCGCATGTAATAAAAACTTAAGTTTCACCTTCTTATCTTAAGATGCTAATTTGGCAGACTGTTACTTCGCCTTGAAGGCCTGGAATGCGCAGATGGCTGGAGCAGCAGCTATTCTTGTTGCTGATAACAGAGTTGAACCTTTGATAACCATGGACACCCCAGAAGAACAGGAATCTCAATAAGCTTATTTGCAAAACATTACCATTCCTTTAGCACTCATTAGCAAATCACTTGGGGATAGTATCAAGACAGCCTATCTGATGGTGAGATGGTACCATAAATCTTGATTGACGGGAAGCTCTTCCACATCCTGATGATCAGGTTGAGTACGAGTTTTGGACAAATAGCAATGATGAGTGTGGGCCCAAGTGTGACATTGTTTGTTAAGAGTTTCAAATGAGTGGCCCAAATACTTGAACAGAAAGGTTACACCCAGTTCACGCCACACTATATTACTTGGTACTGCCCAGAGGCTTTTATTTTGAGCAAATAATGCAAGTCCCAGTGCATCAATCATGGGAGGTATTGTGCTACAGATCCTGACCGCGATTTATAATTTCTAATAGAGCATTTCTAATTTTTAGTCGTAATACTGACATCCACAGCGATGACCTGTTACGTCATAACTTCTAATTTTAATCTTTATTGGCATGGATAAGTTCATTTTCCAACTGTCTTAACTAGTTTATATGGTCATGTCCTTTCGAACTTACCGGAAGGAAAATATCTGAAATATAAATATGCACTTTGGGGGTCTTAAGTTGGCATATAAGCATTAGAAGGAAAGTCATTTTCCTGAACAGTTGAATTTTTTTATCTGTTACATCCTGAACTGTAAGTTACGTGCTTTCAAGTAACACGCTGAACTATATATTATAGTCATTTATTATTTTGATAGAACTATGTTCCTGATATAATTTAATATTTTTATATATTCATATTCTTGTCCTTTTGATATAATTTATATATACTGATCTCAAGAAGGTAGAACAATGTATATGAGATCCCAATGCAGATGTCGAAAACCATGTTCTCAAAATTGAACAAGAAGTACAGGTTCATTTTCTATATAATATGTAGTACCATCATCTATCTTGAACTATTTTTCCAAGTAATGACGCACACATAGTAAAGAATTTAGCACTTGTTAATATTGTGTTCAATACGGCACCATTGATGCAGGTATATTTGGGTGAACGGTATATCAACAATCCTAATCTCTCAAATGTTACCTTCTTAATAATAGAAGGTAAATTGTCCACACTTCTATCATTTGACTACACAATCAGCAGTCTGCTTCCGGGTGCCATGAATTCATTTCTTTTTGCATGTGTTTCACTATCAGGTAAACGGTTCTATGCTCAGAGGATTTGCCTTATTACTTCTTCTGATGCATTTAAAGCAATGTTCGATGGTGGCTATCAGGTATATTCTATTTTATTTTATTCTTGTTTTGAGAAGCTACATGCTTGCATAAGTTATTTGTAGCCTGTGTTTTTTCATATATATTAAAAGTAAATATTAAATCTGTTTTTACTTTTTTCAATATAGTAACTTTTGCCAAGGTTACGTCGAACTCTTGCAAATATACCATTTTTTTCATCTACAAGAAAATATAATATTCTTATTTTATTACCTTTATGGATTTCAAATTACCATTGCTATAAAATTTGAATGCAGGAAAAAGATGCCAATGATATAGGGATTCCAAATATTAGGTGGGATGTATATGAATTGATGATGAGGTGCATTTTTCTTTAGGACTCCTTTTCATTTTATCTACTCAAGGAAATACTCTTCTGTATTGCTGATAATCATAAGTCTGCATATTGTATGGTTGCAGATGCATATACATGGGATCTGTAAGTGTTTCTGGATGTGGCACATGACCGTTTGAGAGCTGCAGATTCGTATCTTCTGGATTGGCTTAAGCGTCTATGCGAGTGTGCCATTGCAAAGGTGAGTTGGAGTCGTCCTATTATACTTCTTAAGGAACATCAATGACCTGATGATTTATTATTTTAACTGAAGGATATATCAGTCGAAAATGTTTGTCTCATGTATAAGTTGTCGGAGGCCTTTAATGATTTGTCATTGAGGTATGCATGCATTCATTTAATACTAGCAAAGTTAGATGAATTGAATGCTTTGCGATGGTATGTTACCTTCTTTCTATTTTTAAATTATAATAAGAATAGTCGGCTTCCTTGTGCAAATCTATCACTTCACTGAAATGGTGTTTGTGTAATCTAAAAATAAGTACTTATCTGAAGAAAAAAAAAAGTACCTAGATAGGTACTTATTTTTAGAGGTACAACCACTTATCAGTGATTAACAAACACCCCATAAATGGCTGCCCTGTGCACCATCTCTCAGTTCAGGAGTTACAATTTGGTCCAAGTGTTGCATAGCACAAGATTATTACTGATGATATGTTTGATGTGTGAAATTGCAGGTACCCATAATTGATAACCCGTATCTTACCAGAGATGCGCAATTACTTTGTAAGGGCACTCACCAGGAATATCCAAGCTTGACTGAACGGTCTAAAATTGGTTGCCTGAGTCTTGATGCGTTTGATTAGGTTTCTAACTAAAGAAATGGGTGAACGTACATAATATAGTTGTTCCCTTGTAACTCTTGACGAGGAAATGGATATTATATTTTACTGTTGCAATTAAAAGAATATTATGTTGTTTTCTTAATAATTACATTGCATTAATATAGTGTTATATTTTACCAAAAATTGTTGCCAGAAGTTGTGTTGCATATTCCCAGAAACTGTTGTCAGAAATTGTGTTGCATTTATCACAAAATTATGTTTGCTAAAAAAATGTTGCCACAAAAAAATGTTGCCATCAGATGTTGCAATTTTTCTCATACTACATTATTAAGTGTTACAATACATAAAAAATGTTGCAAGAAAAATGTTGCAATTGCCTTAATAGTAACAATAAAAAATTGTTGCAGTTGCAAAAAAAAGTGTTGCCACAGACAAATTTAGCAACACTTTTTTCACTGTTGCAGTAGATACTGAAAAGTGTTGCATTTACTATCTAAGGCAACAGCGACAAAACCAACACTTTTTTTTCAAAAAACGTTGCCTTAGCATCTATTGCAATAAAATTTCTATCTTTGGTAACAAATTTTTGGTGTTGCAAAAGGCAAATGTTGGCCTTACTTAAAGGAAGATTTCTTGAATTTTATGAACCATTTCTATTCAAAAGAAATCATCCCAAATGGCTATAATTCCGCCTTCATTCACTGATTTCCAAAAAGTTTGATCCTAATTGTATAGATGATTATAGACCTATACGTTTAATTAACTCAGCTTTTAAAATCATATCTAAGGTGTTGGCAAATAGATTGAAAACAGCGTTGGACTTACTAATTTCTGAAGAACAGTATGGATTTATGAAAGGTAGGCAGATCTCAGACAACATTTTAATCATTTCTGAGATTATAGAGTGGTTAAAGAGGAAAAAAAAGGTTTGGTTTTAAAGCTAGACTTTAAAAAGGCTTTTGACTCAGTAAATTGGAGTTTTTTGTTTGAATCCTTAGAAAAGATGAATTTTGGCAAGAAGTGGATTTCATAGATAAGAGAGTGTTTAAGAACTGCAAGAATCTCAATTCTACTGAATGGATCTCCAACCTCTGAGTTTTGACCTAAGAGGGGTCTGAGGTAGGGTGATCCTTTGTCCCCTATTCTATTCAATATTGTGAGTGAAGTCTTTAGCACTTTCCTTAAGGAGCCAGTAAAAAAGAGGATCTTTAACTCATTAAAGATTGGAAAAGGACAGTTCCCTCTCTCCCATTTGCAATTTGTTGATGACACTATTCTTTTTTTGGAAGCAAACGAGGAGAGCATCTTAGGAATAAAAAAGGTATTGGAATTTTTCCAATTCACTTCGGGTCTCAAAATAAATTTTGAAAAGTGCTCTCTTTTCTCCTTTGGTATTGAAAAGGAGTTAGCAAGCAAGTGGATGAGCATTCTTAACTGTAAAAAAGGTTCATTTCATTTTCCTTACCTTGACCTAAACTTAGGTACATCTAAAAAGAAAAAGGTTTCCTGAAGACCTATTATTGAGAAGTTCAAGTCTAAGCTCTCATTGTGGAAAAGAAAGTGTCTATCAAAAGCTGGTAGAATGGTCTTAATTCAGTCAACATTGAATAGTTTGCCTGTACATTGGCTAAGTATGGAAGAAATGCTAAAATCTGTCATAAAGGAGATAGATGTCATAAGAAGAAGTTTTTTCCGGGGTCATGAGGTGGAAGAAAGGAAGTGGCACTCAATAAGTTGGAATAAAATATATAGCCCTAAGTCTTCTGGTGGTCTTAGCTTAGGTAACTTAAGGAGAAAAAATAAAGCTTTATTGGCTAAATGGATAAGTAGATGGTTACAGAATAAGAATGCTCTGTGGAGGAGAATCTTGGTTGTTATCTATGGGGAAGAATTAAATGGAAATATTATTAAGTGGCCCTCAAATGTAAAATCCTCAAACTTTTTGTGCTCAGTTAGAAATTTACAATGCTCAGAACAGCACAGTAAATGGGTAAATGATAATTGTTTTTTCTGGAAAGTTGGAAATGGAAGGACCATAGAATTCTATTCTTGGTGTAATCTAGGTGTTCTTAGTGAGAAATTTAGCAATCTTTTTATGGTTGCTGTTTTCAAAAAAGAGAGTTTGGAGTTTTACTACAAGAACAGATGGTGCATTATGGAAGGAAACAGACCTTGGTGGAGAAGAACACTTAGAGACTTTGAAAAAGTTTCCTTCTCTAAGTTGTTCTCAGCTCTTGATTCACTAACACTCAGGGAAGATAGAGATCTGTTGATCTGGAAAGCAACGAACAAGATATTTAGAACAGGTGATTGTTATGTAAAATTGGAGAGTGATAATGTGAACTCAAAATGGGTTGCACTCTGGGGTTCCTCTTGCATACCTAAGGTCAGTATCTTCCTATGGAAGCTTGGGCACAACATTTTACCCACAAAGGTATTATTAAATATGAGAGGTATGAACTTTTCTCAAGCTCTTAGGTGTGCTTGGTGTGGTAAAGAGGATGAAGATATAAATCACTTATTCAATAATTGTGAACTAGCTTCTTGGTTGAAAGATATTATGTTTCATTGGTGGGGTAGAAATTTAAGTTGGAGTATTATCATAGCTCTTCCATGGGGCTGGATGGATTTGAAAAGCTCAAAATGGGTAAGAAAGTTGGAATTTAAGTCTTTCTGCAGCACTATGGTCTTTATGGCTAGTAAGAAATGATTGTGTCTTCAATATGAAGAGATTAAACAAAAAGGAATTTGAAGTCATTGTCAAATCCAGATCTCTGCAATGGGCTACTGCTTCCTCTCTAATCCCTATGGATCAGAAAGAAATGTGGCTTGCTAGCCCATCAAAATGGTGTTCCAGGAGGACAATCGAAGACACGTTGCATGTAAAAGGTATTGTTGATGGAACTGAAGGCTGGAAAGTATGGGTTGATGGTGCATGGTTTCCCAAAGGTAAAGACTCTCATAATGCAGATATTGGAGGTTATATAAATAGCAAGGAGGGTGAAATTAGCTTCATTTTTTCGTGTCTTTGTACTGCTAATTCTCCACTGGAAGCTGAGGAAATGGCTTTAATTTTTGCAATGGAGAAGATTCTCAAAAAGAATATCCCGAAAGATAAGTTCATTTTTATTTCAGACTCAAAATCTCTTATCCAGACTGCCAAAAGTTCTAGCAATCCGTTTGCTTTGAGTCTAAGCCTAGTCCATAACCCAAACAATTTTTTTTTTGAAATTTCCCATGGGCCAGTTCATGCATGTAGGTAGACTTGCTAATAAGGGTGCCCATGAATTAGCCCAAAGTGGATATCTGAAGGAAAAGGATGTTTATGGATGGACTTAAGATTTTTTCAAATTTACTTATACATGGGAATGCAAAGAGACACTGTAATTAAAGAGTTGTCCATAAGACATGCATTAGTGGGTTATTTGGGTTCCCCATGCAACTTTTCAGCCGTCTCAAATAGGGGTAATGATGTTTTAGGGTATTCAAGGCTATATAATCACGCCAATGCTTTGTATAATCTCCATAAAATCTTTTCCTTCCTCTTCGTTCTATTGCTCTTCCTTATTCTCAGTTTTACATCCATGGTGGGTTATGCTTGGGTTAGACCCTATAGGGGTTATCTAAAAATAAATGTGAAAGGTTTCTCTGTTCAGGATGGAATCCCTGCTCCTCAAAATGGGAACAATAACGGGGTTGGAGGAGTGTCAGAGATAGGGATGGAAACTTTATAATGGGGTTGGCGGGAACAGTGGAAGAGGTGGATCCTATTCTTGTCAAACTGAGGGCTTGTCTAACGGGACTTCGTTTAGCGGTGGATCTTTTTGATGCTGAAGTCTATAGGCAGAATCGTATTCTGCTTCAACTTGAGACTTCTAATGATGTTGCTCGTGATGCTATTGAGGACTCTGGAGCATTTGAAAATGATGAAGTAAAAGTGCTCTCGGATAAGTTGCATGAACTAATGGGGGAAGCTAATAGGGTTTACTTTAGATCCATTAGACCCCATGCAAATAGGGTGGCAATCTACTTGGCTAGGTATGGGATGGACAATCTGATGGAGTTGGCAAATATTGAGGAGCCTTTTGGACAAATGGAGAATCTGATGGATTTTGACAACAACCGTGAAATGGTCTTTGTACCATTTAATGGTATGGGTTTAGTGATTAACCCACCTCAGGCAGGAGAGATCGGCGACCCAGTGTGGAATGAAGCTGCGGAAAGGTTCAATCTTCAACAGCAGCAAGAGGCAAATAACAATCTGTGGAATAGGATGACAATTGAAGGAGGAGATCAAAATGAAGATGAGAACGGTGCTATGGAAGGGGGTTCAGCAGTTTCCGGCAGATGAAGAAATTGCACCGGTGGATTTCATTGGTGAGGAAATTAGGCAAGACCAACTGATGGACTGAGATAGTGGAGGGACCAAGTTGGGCTAGGTTAGTAAGTGGATAATGGGGCTTTTATTATTGGGTTCTTTTAGTTTCTTGGCCATTGGGCCTTTTGTTATTTTTCTAATCGGTTGTTTAAGTAGTGGGTTGGATTTAGTATTGGTTTTTGGAAGGCTTGTTTAAGTTACAGAACTTGCTGAAACATTGTACTGCTAATCCTTTTAACTAATCAAATTTGCTTATTTAAAAAAAATAATATTTTAATCTATTTAATTTATTAAACATGTAAACCTCCTTTAGTATTTATTTTAATTAGAAACATCTGATATATATACTTTTAGATTTTTTATATATTCATTATTATTGTTCATTAATAATAATTTAATATTTTAATTTGATTCTTAATATATCAATCATCTTAAATTTTAATATAGCACCAAGATTTTATTAGTGAACAAGTCTAGAATTTTAATTTATTATTTTTATTCTTTTAAAATATAATTTTAATTTATTATTAATTAACCTTTTAATTTTATTGAACACATGTAAGGTATAACTAATATTAGTGCAATTTTTTTTGCACATATTTGTTTTGATATTAATTTTTATTGAATTATTTTAGTATATTCAAAATTTTATAAAAATTATTAATATTCCGTATTACCAAGCGAGTTTCATTAACTAGTGTTTATTGTATTGATGATTGAATTAATTTCGTAGGAATCGGCTATTATATATATACATATTATTGGAGCTGATTAGTTGATTTGTGGTGACAATTTGAAATATAAAATTAAAATATTTTTGTCTATACGGCGTGAACACGTCTTGTGAAAATTTAAAATTTCAAAAAAATAAATTTGTACAGCATGATCACACTATGTGGTGATAAGTATTCTAATATTTTTTTTCTTTTTAAATGGGATAACAAATGGTAGTTTTAGGTTCACTAACCATGTATCCCTCTTCTTTAAAAGATTTGTTGACATTTAGTACCTAAGATTTTCATCTTCCTTATGGATCTTAGATTTAGGTGATTATCATTATATATCTTCGTATTTATCGTAATTTATTTTGTGATCCCTAATTTATACTTATCTATTATTAATTTATTATTATCAATAGCAATCATATGTCATTAACATATATTAATTTTATTGACACATCCAATACTCTTTTCCATATTTATTATATTCTCAGTCTTATGTTAAATACAGTCTCAACTATTCAATTTTATGTGAGTCTAATTACTTAATTTTAATTTATTCTTTCATTTATTCTATTCAGGATCAAAGATATGCATGGGGATCATATATTTCAAATAGACTCAAAGTATCAGATGATATAGTTTCTAGATGAATTTATCTTCTTCTCATTTGACTAATTTCATCATCTGATTTTTATTTATGTCATTCTCGTTTGTATTGTGTTTCCCTGCCTCGTTTACAATTTTTGACTTATATAGGAGCACTAGGATATTTAAAATCTTATGATATTGTTGATTTTAGTAGTTGCGAACTAGCAAATTTTTTCAACGTTACCCTTTATTGTAAGTTTTCATTCACTATTGGTCCATTTAATATTGTGTATTCTGATGTACGGGGATTATCTTCGTTGTCCATAACAGAGGATTTTAGATATTATGTTTCGTTATTGACAATTTTACCCGATATACTTGAATTTTATTTGATGAAACGTACATCCAGTTCCCTAAATATTTTTAAAGAGCTTGAAACTCTAAAAAATGTACAACATTATTTGCTGTTATTAAAATTTGTGTTCTAATTTAGGGGTGAATACACTTATAACGATTTTTGTAAGTTACTTATTTTTTATGGGACTATACGATATATTCTACAGCCAAATGATATTTATGGGAGGAAACATCGTCATCTTGTTAACATAATCCACATATTCTTATTGTCAGCTGAAAGGCGCATAATGTGTTTTGGGATGAGCTATTCTTATAATTACCAATGTGACTAATAGAATTCTGACATCTCATAATCCATGCTTATCTCCTTCTAAGAAGTAATATAGGATTGCACATAACTATTTGTCGTTGTATTTATTTTATTCGTTTATCTCATCTTGACGGTGTTGGGAAAAAGGTATTTACAAGTCACCAAAATTAGTATAAAAATATTATTTTGTTGTCGTTGCATGAATTAACACTGTCCTAAAATTAAATTTGTCCCGCTACGTACATACGGACTCTTGGCAATCAACCTCAAGGGATACACTACGTCTATTTATTAATTTAGTACAAGGAAATAGATTGAGAACACTATATAACATCGCCCAAAAATTTAGATGTATATATAGTATAATTTTTTAGATCATCTCAAAGATATCAAAGGCTAAGTTTTTATATAAAAAATCAATAAAGAATAAAAAGTCATAACAGAAAGTTAATTAATTAGTGAGAAAGTAAAATATTTTAGCAATTATGTGACAACGTCAGGGTCACAAGAATATATTGAGAAATTCAAAATTTATACTAATTATAAAATTATGACTTTACTTTTTTAAATAAATAATTTATTATATTTACTTTCATACATCTTCGTTTATTAAAAAATTTATAAATAAATATAAAATTTAAAGAAAGATTCGACATGAATTCAACCGAAAGGATATGATATATCCGTGATAGATGTTTTAATGCACACCAAATAAAACCCAATCTTACGAATAATATTATTTTAGAAAGATGTTTAGTCAATAAAATCATAACATATGACTAGGAGATATGTAGATTGTATTTATATATATTTTTTGCTGAATTTATAAGTATAAATTCAAAATTAAAGTTACTATTTTTTTACTTTTTCACCCTTTATAATTAGAGATCCATATTATGTATATCAATGTATAATGAAAATTTATATAATTTAATATATATATATATATATATATATAATGATATAAATTGATATAATAAAATTTAATAAAAAATGGAAGACCATGGTTTGGAAGTTGTCCGATAAAATAACTCTAACAGCAGTAGTTAAAAGCAAGATGTAGTCAGTGGCAATTATGGGTGAAAAATGAATCGGGTACATTCAGATACTAGTGTGCTCGGATTTGGTTCTATCGGATATGAATCATGGTTCGGTATCATTTATATAAATCGGAACCAAGATTCGATTATTAGAATTCGAATTTGACCCGAATATGAAGCACTTTCGAATTTTATCCATTGAGCATAAGTAGTTTCAAATTGTCAAATACGAGTTGAATATCAACCACTAAATTCTTGAAATTATATTTAAAGTTATTAAAATAATAATTAAAAGTATTTAATACAAATTATTTTTGAAGTTAATCTTTAAAAGTAATATTAATATATTGATGAGAAACATTAAAATTTGAAAAAGTAAAAAAAAATAGTAGTTATGTCTAAATTTAAAGGAATAAATATATAAAATCGGTTAAATATATAAATAAATTGGACCATTAGTCGAATCTCTGTATGTCTCATTAAAATTTTATGAATACGATCTTTTATTCAATCGGGTAGTCATTTGCTCGAATTTGGTTCATTTTAATATTCGGGTATTTTTTCGTGGTTCGTGTATGATTCATTTTAAAACCGAATACGATCCATGTATCATATTTTTCGAGTTGAATCTGAACTGGACTTTGGATATTATCCCTCCTTTTTCACCTATAGTGGCAATATACATACTAATTTGTTTATTATTCGTCAACTACTATCATTTATATAGTTGTATATTTTATAATTTTTCATTAACGATCAATTCCTGAGATTTTAATGACGGAAAAGAAAATGATAGTAAAGAAGCTGGAAGAAGAGAAGATGATGGAAGTTGGAAAAAAGATCATTCACTATGTTCCGGAGTATTTTGATGCAGAAGAGAAGATTTAAGATTTTATAAATTTTTAAGTTATAAAATACACTTCTCTCCAAATTATCCCATTTTTGAAGAGAAATTTTTTGAGAGAAGTTGAGACAAATCTTCTTTCCTCTTCTTTCATTAAAAAATTGAGGAATACGAAGACGAAAGAAGATGTGTTAATCTTCTTTTCGTTCTCTTTTCTTCTCTCTCAATCCCAACTCGGGAAGAGGGCGTAAAGTTTGGACAAACGACAGGTCACAGACCCAACTTTTATGCTTTTGCAAAATATGGGCCCCGTAATTGGCGGCCCAATATATTGGGCTTATAATAAATCCAAAAATCGAGGAAAGGTCTCATTTCCCGCTTAGATGGCGACCGAACTTGGGACGGAGAAAATGAATAACCACAGCCGGCGGTACAAGTAGATGATAGTCTAACCGTAACCCTAGTTCTTTTCATTCAATTCTCCTTAATATTTCAGACGATGGTTTTCCTGAAGACATATCGCTCCGGCTTTGTCGGGTCCACCGGCACAGACCATTTCTATGCATCTGTAATTTTGGTTGGAGTGTCTGTATTCCAGGTATTTATGTTGAAGGTTGAAACTGAAATTATGTGTTAGAAGTAACTTATTTAAGGTGTTTATTCTGTCTCCTCACTTTGGATTGTGTATTATTAGTGTAATGTTAGTGTGTATTCACTGTCAAAAGCACAAATCCAATGCCTATTCAATCCTAGTGCCCAAAGCCTTTGGATTGTGTTTTAGTATATTAGTATGTATGTAGAATGTTAGTGTATTCATTTTGTAGAGAATACAAAGGTCTATCCTTTCTACTGAACCGAGTCAAAACTATAATCGACCTGTTTGCCAAGCAGAGCCTTATGAAATCTCCCCCCTTTGCCCTCAATTACATCTGAAAACGACTTGTAAACTTTATTATGACCGTCCCTCATTGGTTGTCCACGGATTCCATTATCAAGAAGTGTATCCACGACTTCTCGTACCAATTTCTCGTGACACATTACTAATTCTCCTGGCGTAGATCTACTTGTTGTTAATAGGTCCGTAAGAGTATTGTTCCGATAGATAAC
>JAUEJK010000119.1:104905-115537 GCA_032274865.1 Eryngium alpinum
TTGTTTTAGGTAAAGGATGCCAAAAAGTACAATTTATGTGAGAGAAAATAAAAAACTAATATTTTTGATGAGTCACCATTTTCTGGCACCCTTCTTGGCACACCACTGGAGATGCTTTAAGTTTAAAAAATTTTAAAATCACAATCATAAAACAGAAGTACGGAAAAACACGCCTACTCAAAAAACATTTGTTGAGAGCTCAATTTTCATGGCGGATCAAATTTCTAAAGCCGAAGCGTTCGAGAAAAAAGCTGATAAGAAAATCAACAGCTTCTTTTATTTTGGCTCGAAATTTGATGCCGCTGCTGATCTCTACGAAAAATCTGCTAATTTTTTCAAAATCGCCAAATCATGTACGTCAATTCTGATTTTGGTAGATATGATTGTTAGATGAGAATTTGAAATTCCTCGAAATTGATGAAGCTTAAATGTATAGTTATTGTGATGTTTTTATGTAGTGATTTAGTTTTGTAATGTTTGGTAGGGGATAGAGCTGCTTCAATCTACATTAAATTGGCTAAGTGTAATTTGAAGGTAATTAGTAAAGTAGTTTAGGTTTCATTTTATTGAAATTTGGAATGTTGAGATGCCATAAGTATTAGCACATATAGTAGCTCTGATACATGTTAAGCAACCAACTCACCTGAAACCTTAAGGGGTTAGAGGGAGGACTTAATATGTATATCATGCTATATGTGCTAATAATAAGTGCATCGATCGTTATGTTGTTTAGTTTGTGTTTTCAGTTGGATTGCAAGCATGAAGCTGCTAGAGCTTATGTAGATGCGGCTAGTTGTTATAAGAAAACAAATAGTAAAGGTGTGTTTTCTCGTAGATTTATGGTTATGCATGTATAAGTGATAAAATTGTTTTAATCGTATTGTTTTGATGTTTTACAGAGGCTGTAGCATGTTTAAATCAAGCGGTGAATATGTTTATGGAATATGGTAGACTTAACATGGCTGCACGATACAACAAGGTAGCATCTGCACTTGTGTTTGGTTTAGTTAATACGATATGTCCTTGATACATGATGTACTCTCGTCATGTTTCTTGTCGTGAGTCTAAAGTATTCGTCACTATTGTGTTCTGTGTTCAGTATATGTAGGGCCTTATGAGTAACAGAAATACTATAATCCACTTTTTATTCAGGATATTGGTGAGTTATATGAGCAGGAAAAGAACTTTGAGAAGGCTATTGTGTATTACGAAAAGTCTGCTGATCTTTTCCAAAGTGAAGAATCCACAGCCACTGCTAACCAGTGCAAGCAGAAAGTTGCACAGTTTTCCGCACAGCTAGAAGAGTGAGTGGCTTTCTATGATAATGTGACTGTGTGTTTGGACTGTTGGCAGAGTACAGAGTAACAGAGCTATGAACTTAATTCTTCATGGAGTTGGACAATCAAATGGTTTCCTATCTCATTTTGATTTCTTATTCAATTTATTTTGATTTCTTGCTGTTGTGCCTTTCCATATCTTAAACCAGATGGAGCATTTCAACTTTAGTTCTTCGCTGAATATATGGTATTAATTTAAATCTGCTATATTATTGGCAAAAGAATCATTAATCACTATCAGCCTTGTTATTAATGTATTGTTATTGGTATTTAGAGATTCTTTACTGTGCATGAAGAATGAGGAAATAATACAGATAAGCTAATGTTATATGTAAAAAAGTTGTAAATCATAATTTGCATACAATATAATATATAAACAAGTAAACCTATAGATGATGCATATATATGGATCTTATATTAGCTTTAGTTAAGAGACCATATGCTATATGTATACGACTTACTAACATATAGATGAATAAAATGTATACGCATTTTTGTTTTGTTCTCTAATTCTATTAGTTCATCTTGTCAGAAACTAATTCCATAATTTCCGTTCATCTTCAGTTATCCGAGGGCTATAGCAATATATGAAGAAATTGCACGATATTCAATTAACAACAATTTACTAAAGTATGGAGTCAGAGGGCATCTTCTTAATGCGGGTCTTTGCCAACTATGCAGAGGTGATATTGTTGCAATAACCAATGCACTGGAAGCATATCAGGCACAACTTACTTCTATTTTATGACAATCTTTTAATATAATTTGTTGAACTTGATTCACTGAAGCACTTCTGAAATTTAATTTCTTGTGCAGGACTTGGATCTGACTTTTTCAAGAACTCGGGAGTACAAGTTTTTAGCTGTAAGTGGCAACTTTTTTTAAATTTATGCTATCAGAATGATGGAAATAGAGATCATCATGCTCGTAAAAGATAAAACACCGCGATATACATAGAAATTGCAAATCCGTCAACATCGTTAGCTGCAGAGGAACTTAGACAAGAAATAAGTTCCACGAATACAAAGATGTAAACATCATCGAATTTTATATCCCAAGACATTTAACGTGAAACTGTATAACTCACCCAGTTTCAAATTAGAGATACATTTGAACCACAATGTTATAGACTAACTAGTGGAATAGTAGTAATATGATACATTCACTGCTTAATCTGTGTGCACTTCTATGCATTCATACTTTTGTGGCGTTTTTACATTTGAATGGAGTTGAATAGTAGTTAGTTATTATGTACTTCTTGAATGGAGAGCTTCTGATCTACATTTGAAATCAACACAAACTTTTTAATGGCTGTTTGATGATTAGTATATATTATCTATTATTGTATGATGTGATGTGTCATGTCCTTTAGATCTCTTTGTTCTGGCTTTAAGGATGAAGTGTTTGTTCAATCATCAGGATTTAGCTGCTGCAGTTGATGAGGAAGATGTTACTGGATTTACCGAAGCTGTTAAAGAGTTTAATAGGATCACCCCTCTGGTACAATATATTATGCAGTGTTTTCTTCAATCCAGTAGCTTTGATTTGTGAGGATAATTTTTCAAAGAAACAAATAAAATTTATTATGCTGCAGATTACTGTCAAATAAGTAGTTTTTCTCGTAAAAGTAAATTTGGGTTTATAGTCTTCTAACTGATGTTGGCCTTTTCAACATTTTTAGAGGTAAATGATAATAATTTATCAAGGTCTAACAAAGACACAAAACAGAATGAAGACTCTATACATGGAGGCAAACTGTGAGCTTAAGAGAGTGGATTCAACTAATAAGTAACTGAAGAACGTATAGTGGTGCAAAGCTATGAAATCTGCACCGGAAATGGACTTGTCTATGGAAGAAGAAACCATAACACATCAGAACTCTATAACCCCCCAACTAAATGGTGAAAAGAAGAAACATGCATAGTAAAAATACTAACTTGAATGGTTAGAGGGTAATTTTTTTTTTTTGAAGTGAAAATGCATTATCATTTTTGTTGGCTTAATTTATGACAATCCACCATTTTCTAAGTGAACACCTGACTCTCGACAAAATAGACCTTAACCACAGGACTATTTTGTCAAATACCCACCTGCACTACAGTTGGCCACATTGGTTTTACCATTGACCGTCTCATTAAACACCTGTAAAGAGCTTGTTGTTTGTTGCTTATGTGTTATAATGATGAAAATCACAAAATCTCAAGTGTTCAAGTCTGAGTTTTTGTAATTCAGTTGGCTACTTGAGCAGATTGTGTAATCTTACATGGTTTAAATGTGTTTTAGCAAGTCAGGTGGTTACATAAGAAAAGTGATACAACCAGAGTTCGTTAGGTAAAATTTACCCTTCTTGTGAAATTGTAGCTTATTAAATTATTGATATTATCATCTCGTAATCATTACGCATGTAATTACGTATAGCTTGTCTGGGCATGATATTAGTCCCCTGTTCCGTTACACTGATCTAGTTTTGGAAAGGCGGGCGACTGCTATCCCATTATTGACTAGCTACGACTGCTATCCCATTCTTGAGTGAGCTAAGGCGTTTTCTTAAAAAGTATGTGTTATTTCTAGAAGTCCATTCTGATCAGGTCCTTTTTTGCAGGATGCTTGGAAGACTACCCTTCTCTCAAGAGTAAAGGACAACTTAAAGGCCAAAGAACTGGAGGACGACGATCTGACCTGATATCATTGTGCTCGTACATTCATTCATTCTTCTCCTGTAAGATAAAACTAAAATTTGTTTCTATTATAAGTTGCATCGTGATTGGCAACACGGTCTATTCTTCTATAATTATATTATCTCATTGAGGTAGGGGACATTTTGATACTGATTGTAATTTTTGTAAATAAATTTGACAATTTTTTCCACTGTATCAGACAAAACTGTTGTTGCCCGATGGAAACTTCCCCATATTGCATCAGTAAATAGAAACTAGTTTGCATATTTTTACTTCTGGTGCTCCTTTATTTTGGTAGTCTTCATAACAGAGGAATCGCTCACTTCCTTGCTTGTGTTCTGTGTTTGTGATAATAAAGTTACAAAATTGACATCAAATAAACTGACAAATTTTAGTAAATTAAAAAGAAAAATAAAGAAACAAAGACACATATTTGAGCTTCATTGTTTAACAATTGCTTATATCAGCTTATAAGTGGTTTGTCTAAATAAAAGTACCTGTTTATTGCTTTTCTTTTCCTTTGTAGCCACTTAAGAAAATGTTTAACTCCGCTTATATTTTATTTATAAGAGGAAGCTTGAAAAAAAGTATTTATTTTTTATTTTTTCTTTTCACTTATAAGCTGCAGCGGGCAGCCAAACAGTCCCATTATCTTTTTTTTCCCTTTCAGTTTCATTGCCAAACAGTCCCATTATCTTTTTTTCCCTTTCAGTTTCATTTTCCTACATATTTTGTTTCATTGACTGCTGACGTCATGGTCCTTAAATAATACTTACTACAAGAAACACCTCAACGTGTTTAAAGAAACTCAAAGTCTTAAACAATAAACCAAAAGCAAGAGTCATCAACCTCAATCTACACACGTCCATTCACCAAGCTTCCACTGCATCATGCACTGCATCACCAAGCCCAATAAAAGTAACAAACAGTTCTATATAATTAAATCTATATACTCCAACTTCTCTTTCACATAAGAAATTTATTGTGAAACCAACAAAAAGAAATGAGAAAAGTGAACCAAACAAGAAAAAGGTGGAACTTTGACCATATGAAATCATCAAATGATTTCTACTACTCATCTTTCTAGAATTAGTCTTCATTTTGGCCAAACTTTTCAAGTTTCAACAACTTGAACAAATGGAAAAATCTCTCTACAGTTTCATATTATCTGTGTCTTTTTCTTTTTCAATAATTTCTTGGTGGTTTAAGTTATTAGTTTAGTCCAAGTGACTTGAAGATTCAAGGCCCAGCAAACCAGCAAAATTCTTCTTTGGGCTGCTTTGTTTCTCTCAATTATTAGCTTGCTTGAGGTTTGATCTGTTTCATTATTATTATTTCAGTTGATGTTTATTGTTGCTAAAGATATTATTTTTGCCTAGTATGTAATGTGTGTGTTTGTAGTGGAACTATCTTCAAAGCCTAGGAAAACTTAAGGTTTCATAAACTAAAGTTTCTTTACATATGTTCTTGGGTACCTGATTGACTATTCAGAAATTTTAGGATTTTCTTGGGGTTAGGATTTGAGTATACAAGACTTCTTATGAGTTTCATGTTTAGGTTTTTTTTGTTGAATATCTTTTTGTTTTTACATTTTATTGCTTGTATACAGTGTTTTTATCTCATAAATTTAGCTGAAATAAGTTTGGGGTTTTGATCTTTTGTGTATCTGTTGTCCTAATAGTTATTTGGTTTTGGTCTTGAAATCACTTCCATGTTCTTGAACTTACAATTCTGCTCATGGTTTTACCTAATGGACAAAGTTGAGCACCTTTTTTGAACATTTTCTTCTTGGAATAGAATCCTTGTACATATAATTTTGTTCTACTATGTCCTTGTATGGAAGTTTTTGTTTTGATCAAACATAAGCTTTTTCACCAGGGGTAAACATAAGATGTGGTTTTGCATCGTGGTAGTTGATATTGCATAAGTCAGATTGTTGATATGGTTTTTGGGCTCTGAAGATTATACTATATTGCAATCTGATATTGCAAAGGAATATCAGAGAACCATATTCTTTTTTGGCATTACGAGATGCCGACTAGTGCTGAGGAAGGATCTATGGAGGTTCACGAAGACATTCCTTCTGGTTCTAACCAAAATGGTTGTGGGTCCAATGGTCAGATTCACCTTGACATGTCAACATCTAAAAAAGATATACTAAGTAACAGTGAAATCCAGAATGGGTTTCATAGTATTATAAGAACTCTTCCTGGTAGGTTAAGATTCCTGAAGTTCACTTCTGGGAGTGGTGGTAGTTTGGTTTCTCCAACAGCTAGATTTCGCCGGATTGCAGAGAAAAGAGATGAAATGTCACGATCGGTACCTTCTTCAAATGCACAGGGTCCCCAAGAACGTAGGAATAGAAATTTCATTCGGGACTTCGATTGGACTTCCTCATATAGGGCCAGCAAAGGATGGATCAAAAACCCAATGAATATGGCACTTCTACTTTGGATGATTTGTGTTGTAGTGTCAGGAGCAATCATTTTTTTTGTAATGACAGGAATGCTAAATCAAGTTCTACCAAAAAAATCACAGAGAAATGAATGGTTTGAGGTAAACAATCAAATCATTAATGCTCTCTTTACTCTCATGTGCATGTATCAGCATCCTAAGCGCTTTCACCACCTCATACTTCTGTGGAGATGGAAGCAGGATGACATCTCTCGTCTGCGGAAGATTTATTGCAAGGGTGGAACTTACAAGCCCCATGAATGGTCCCATATGATGGTAGTTATCATTCTACTCCACATCAACTGTTTTGCACAGTATGCATTGTGTTCTCTTAATTTGGTTTACAAACGGTCTGAACGACCAGCTGTAGGAGTTGCTATTTGCCTTGTTGTTGCCGTTGGAGCTCCAGCAGTTGCTGGTCTTTACTGCATCATCAGCCCACTAGGAAGAGAGTATGAATTGGAATTGAATGATGAAGAATCAAACAATATTCTTGCAGTTAGCACCAACCAGGCTAGCCATTTCCGAGCCAAGTTTTCAGAAATAAGATTGTCCTTTGAACCTAGATCTGACCAGAGAATTGTTGAGACCGGACCTAAGTGGAGAGGTGGGCTATTCGATATATGGGAAGATATTACTCTAGCTTATCTCTCTCTTTTCTGTACTTTTTGTGTATTTGGGTGGAACATGCAGAGACTTGGTTTTGGAAATATGTATGTTCATATCGCAACTTTTCTACTTTTCTGCATGGCACCATTTTGGATATTTAACTTGGCTGCAGTTAATATTGACAACGATAATGCCAGGGCAGCTTTGGGAATAACTGGTATCATACTTAGTTTTCTTGGTTTACTTTATGGTGGATTTTGGAGGATTCAAATGAGAAAGAGATTTAACTTGCCATCTAATAATTGGTGTTGTGGAATACCAGCATTTACCGATTGTGCTCAATGGCTCTGTTGCTGGTGGTGCTCTCTTGCACAGGAAGTTCGGACAGCAGATTATTATGATATTGTGGAAGACAAATTGTGCAAAAAACAAACTAACAACACTGTTCCAACCCCTCTTTCACCTTCACCCGGTGCAGATGAATTAAAGCAAGTCTCAGGGTCCAGTTCTCCACCAGGAAACAGTCCCCAAGAGCGGACAGAAGACATTCCTGGTCCAAGTGGAGCTTCTAGTTCTTATATCAATGTCGAAGGAGTAGTCCCCAAATTGCAAGGAGGGATTTCCAAAGACGAGATGATGAAACAACTAGCTCCAGCATCAATGCAGAGAGAAGATGATACCGATAAAAAAATTGAAGTGCTGACAACCGGTTAGCACACGTACCACTTTTTGTAGACTACCTGTTTTCTCCACAAACGAAATCTTAGTGAATATGATAATATGTTAATACTGAATCTACAGTGTGTTCTTTTTGTTTATGCATATAGTTGGATGCGTGGCATCTCATATCGTAAGTTTGGTTAAGTTTGAATACGTTTATAAACACAGTTTGAGGGTACTGCATTCACTAGCATTTTTATATCAAGCCGTGAAGATTTGTAGGTTTCTGTTTTGAGTTGTTCTTCACTTTGGTATCGGTTTTGAGTTGTTCTTTGCTTTGGTATCTGTAGAATTGAAGTTAGAAGAGTGGACTCTGTAAGCATATGCTGCGAATGCACTATTCTTGCTTTGTAAGCCCTTTGGATATTTTTCAAACATTAATATAAATTTCCTGAAACCTAATTTTCCTACACATACCAAGAGAGTCAAAATCTAATCTACATACACAGTTAGACTTCTATAAACCTCTATACACCGATTGTGTAGTCTGCAACATACGGTATGTAGTCTGCAACATACGGTATTAGTACGTTGGAGATGAATACGTGGTGGTTACCCAAATTCAGGATATCCACTTATATTTTTAATATGGTATTGACACCTCATTCGGAGTGTGAAGTCTGACCTATTTAATTCGGGACTAAATATCATCATTCATACCTAAAATTTCACCACAAATTCGGGGGATCCACTTTGTCGTGGTTACCCAGATTCAGAGGGATCCACTTATATCTTTGATATGGTATTGACACATCATTCGGGCCTAAAATTTCACCACAAATTCGGGGGATCCACTTTATCGTGGTTACCCAGATTCAGAGGGATCCACTTATATCGATATGGTATTGACACCTCATTCGGAGTGCGAAATTACTCATTCGAACTAAATATCATCGTTCATGCCTAAAATTTCAGCAAATCTAAGCTAGAAAATTTCATGCATTAACCCAGTCAATTAACTTGTAGTACAACTGATTACAGCTAGTCCCAAGAGGACACCTTATCTATACCAACAATTCCATTCAGATTAGTTCAAACTAACATAAAAATCATACCAAAATCTGAAAGAAAGATTAAATCCCATCTTTATTATGATAATTAATTATTATGAAACTGGATTCATAATAGTTATTATCATATTTGTAATGTAATTGATAATAACAAAGATGTTATAGCTAGCTAGTTTACAAGCTAACAAAGTTTCTAGAGGTGGTAATCCCACCATCAAGAACAAGGTTATGACCACTCACATATTTTGATTCATCACTAGCCAAATAAAGAGCTGCCTCTGCTACATCTTTTGTCTTCAAAGTTGGTCCTTTCAGATTTCCCATTTTATTCACAAACTCCTCCATTTTCTCAACCTCAATATTGTCCCCTGCAACACTCTTCCATGCATTCAACAACATCCTTGTCGCGACTCCCGATGGCGATATACAATTCACTCTGATCCCATACCTCCCTAACTCAGAAGCCACATTCTTTGTTAATCCAACAATAGCATGTTTTGTGGCTGTATACGCGTGTGACCCGAGTCCTCCCATGATTCCGGCCACACTAGCTGTTGAAATTATACAGCCTTTGTTTCGAGGAATCATCACACGTGCCGCGTGCTTCATTCCAAGAGCCATACCTTTCACATTCACATTTAAGAGACGATCAAATTCATTAGCATCAAAATTGACAATGCTATCTGTTCGGCTTCCAAGAAGTCCTGCATTGTTGAAGAGGATGTCAAGGTGGCCGTGAGACGAGACTGTGGAGTTAATGAGGTTTTCAATGTCTTGTTCGGAGGTAACATCACAATGTATGTAAGTAACGGATGGAGCTAATGCGTTAGCCAAGGCTTGTCCAAGAGCATCATCAACATCT
Organism: Eryngium alpinum; assembly: GCA_032274865.1. Lineage (NCBI taxonomy): Eukaryota > Viridiplantae > Streptophyta > Magnoliopsida > Apiales > Apiaceae > Eryngium > Eryngium alpinum. The sequence continues at coordinate 114,576 of JAUEJK010000119.1, forward strand.
GCTATCACAACTTTAGCGCCATGTTTGGCAAACAATTTCACTGTTTCTTCTCCTATGCCTTTTGCTCCTCCTGTCACAATTGCAATCTTCCCCTCCAACCTGAACCATAATAAGAAATATACATACTGACATACATAAACACACACACACATAAATAATAATAATAATAATATAATAAAAAACTGAAAATTTTACGAAGGGTTATTTTGAAAATGTAGATTTGATTTGAAATGCTTATATTTAATTCTAGAAATTAAAGTTTTAAAATTTTATTTGAGTTGAAATTTGAAATTCTAAAAATTTAGCTTAAAACTTGAATAACATGGAATGGAATCGAAACAAATTCAGTTCCAAAAATTTTCAATTCCATATAACTGATTTGACTCAATTCCATCATTTCAAATCAATTTTATATTCTCAAGCACTACCGTAAATAGCGTAATTAAATATTCGACATAAAGCCTATGTTTGGATAAATCTGATTTTCAGCTTATAACCTTGCTTATTTCAACTTATAAGCTGAAAATGAGATTTATCCGACCATCCAGGAGTGTTACTTACAACTACTAAAATTATCAGCCCTAATCACAAATAAGGAGAAGATCCATAGCCAATGTGGCTATAGAACCTTTTGCAGCCACAACCTCGTACTCCACCATAAATATGATTTTAATCAAAAAAAATTTATATTCCACTTAAAATAGCCACATTATGTCTAAATATGCAACGTCTGTTACAAGTTGTCACGGATGGTCGTGAAATCTCCATCTTCGACGCCATTTTTTCCGTTTTTTTTGCATATTCAGGCATAATAAGACTATTCAAAGTGGAATATTAAAAAATTGGATTAAAATGGTGTTTATATTGGATTACGAAGCCGTGGTCGCAAAATTTTCATAGCCTTCTGTGGCTATGGATCTGGACCCTCACAAATATGCACATCATATATTATATATAAACAG